>WYDI02165753.1:0-222848 GCA_009867235.2 Psittacus erithacus | reverse complement strand
AAAATCAAAAACACAGCACTGCACCAGCTACTAAGAAGGAGAAAAATGACTGCTACTGCTGAACCCAGGACACCCACATTTACAAAAACATTAGATTTTGATCCATGCCTTTCTCATAATGATCCACCACTTGCCTGTATTGCTCTGCAATTTCTTCACTAGTCATTTATTAATTAATGCCACATTTTGCAGACAGGGACAAGTGACTTGAGCAAACATACTTAGCACAAAGGAAAAAGGCACGTTTCTCATCTACATCTCCAACGGCAGTTTGGAGATGCTGCAACTTTTGTTGCCTCTTCTTCCTGCAGTCCCTCCATCCTGCAGGATTTTAGTGGGAAAACATCAAAATTAAAATCAGAGCTCTTGGTTTCAGCTCTGGGGTATGACATTTAGATCAGGCCCACCTAGAATAATATTGTTGTTTTAGATAGCACTCCAAAGATGTTAACAAACTCTAAAATTAGCTGATGCTAAACTAAACTCAGTTGGTTTTTTAGACTTTAGCTAATGTATGTGATCACATGGGAGAATACATAGAATTCTTTCCCACAGGCTAAGCGATATCTTTTGCAAAGGTGTATAACTGCTTTCTCATCAGACTGAGCAAGCAGTGGAAGAAATATCAGTTTTATACGGTAATAAAGAAATATAGAAATGATCATCTGATTATCGTTTGCGAGAATTTTATTACTGCCTCCTGCCCTTGGAAAACTGACTTGCTTTCTGAAGACCAAAACCACCTTCTGATTTTGTTTTAATCAGGGGTTTTCCCAGCCTGGCTGGGACTAGAACAGTTTCTTTAAGAAACTTAATTGCAAGATGTTAGAATTTCTCTTTGGAAGAGAAACACACACTCCATCCAGGAAACACTGAGTTTAAATCCCCTCTTGATGTTTCCATGGCCTCAGCCAAAGGGACGAAACCTTTCTGCATAGCTGGTGACATAATCTGTAGGGTTTACCCACTCTTTTAGCAAAGTATCAAACACATTCATTGATATTTTTCTTTTTCTTTTTTTCCTGTAAATGGAAGAAGATGTGAATGTCTCCTTCATCAGCAGTCACTATATAACATACATACTGTAAGGTCTATTTAAAAAGTTTCAATAAGCTAAGCAAATATGAGGAATTCTGATGGGAAGGAATTAAAGCCATCTATTTTTTTCTTCCAAAATAAATATGCAAGTTGATCTGAAAAAGTGAAGAGTGCCAAATATTCATCCTATGTGCTAAAGTGACTCATGGCGAAGGTAGACAGTTTTATAGTGCAATTTCTTTACTTGTGCTGGAAATGGATAGCTTCCAAGTGACACTTATGAAACAATTAACTGTTCAAGAATAATCAGATTTGTATGAAAATGTAAAGATAAGCAATTTAGCTGTGATGTCAGATGGAAAGTGACTGAGGGTGGTGGGCCATATTCCATTGTAAAAATCCCCTTTCTTTTACTAAATGGCACTTTTGTGCTGGATTCAGGCAAGTAACGGCTCCCTTGACTTTCATTGCTAGGATGACCCACGACTGATTTGCATCATTGGAGATCCTTGCTGATGGCTGAACTGCTTTGCATATAAATGAGACCTAACCTGAACAGTTGTTCAACTTGTGGATATGAAGGATTTACAGTTCTGGATCAGGTCTCTCTTCCCCACCAGTCTCCAGTGGAACTCTGCTCCGAGCTGCTGGAAAGCATGAAATGTTTCATACCTGGAGCTTAGGCAGGGACAGAGGTTGGGGGTTCAGGTGGCCAAAAATGTTTTGAAGCCTTTTTACATTTTAAAGTTAAAATGCTCATTTTTCAGACTTGCCCTGTCCCTTGAAATTATCTTGTGTATGGTGGAAAAGTGAAGTGCTTTTTCATTCTCCATGTGTGGCACAGACTTGTGTGTGTGACTATTTGTAAAGTATGAGCTACAAAGGACCCAGCCAGCCTGCCCAAAGCAGGCAGGCTTTGACTGCCAGTACTCTGTGGTCCTATGGATTTGACAGCCCACACACAGCTCTGGTAATATGTGTGCACTATGCCTGTACAGTGCCAAGATGATTGCACAGACAGATAGTCAGTGCACAGGGATAGCACTGACAGCATAGCAGAGGCTCATTCTGCATCTTAAGGTGTTGCTTGTGGCATCTCACAGAGCTTTTCTGCTACCTCCACACCCTGCTCATCTCCAAATTGCCTGGGGCTGGGGGGAGGCAGCTTGAAGCCGGGAGAGCCTGGGGAGTTTCTGTCACTCCAGTGCCTGTCTGCATCCACCCATGAGACATCTTCCATCAAAGTGGTTGTCCTTGTGTTCCTGTTCACTGGGCCTCTCTGTGCTGTCGGTCATGTGTTTCTCCTGAAAGTGTGCTCTTATCTGCGCTGTGTTTGCGTTTGTGGAGGAAGTGGGAGAAAATGTGATGATGACGTCCTGACCCCAGCCTCCCTTGAGCTGGATGGGAAGGCCTCTTAGAAAACCCTTTTTTGTGATATTTTCAGCTTAGTTTCTGAATCTCCAGAGGCCTAGCTAAGACTGATAGGCAGCCAAGCCTTGAATGACTATTCATCTACCTGAGCCCTCCCTAAAGATTTGCCTGTCTGTGGAACAAACCACATTGTCAAGGGCATTGTTGTTGGTGTGTCAGAGATAAGAGTAGCTCTCAGCCTCGGGAGACCCAGAGAGCCTTGAGACAGTTCAAATCCTTGGCCAAAGCACCAGAGGCGTATATCCCTAGAGCAGAGGTGGTGGTGCCCTAAAATGCAAGGACTATCAAACACCTGCACTCTGCTTAATGTCAGAGGTTTCACTGCCAGTAGTGAGATTCAGAAAAATATTCAGAGCGCTTCCAAGAAAGCATTTGTAGATCTGGGTGTACAAGCCTGTGAAAGTGGTCTCCTGGCAATGCTCACACATGCACACAAAGCATCTTGGTCTTGAAAGGATGCTTTAACGCTGCTTATTCCTCCACTGATGCTGGCAGAAAGGGGAATAAGCACTGTGATCCCATCAGCTGTGCAAAAAATCCCTGATGATAGAAAGGCTCTGGAGTGAAATCAGGCACCTGGTACCACTGCAGCAATGGCAAAATCCTTCAGAGGCTGCTTACTGTGGAGGCAGAACTCAACCTGCTATAAACACATCCTCTTTTCCTGAGTGTGGTTGGTTTTATCTCCAGGTTAAGAGGATGTTCAGATCCCAGATGGAAGAGGAAGTTGTTTGGCTTTCAGAGCTTTGTTTACTTATAAAAGGCCTAACAAACATGGTTGTTAGGGCCCCCTAGGAGGTCTTTCCTATTATGCTAGGAGCTATTGGATTAGGCAAATGAGAGCCAGAGATTTGCCTAATAGCTTGACAGGCTGTGAGGGATTAGACTCTTGTGGGCTGGTGTAAACTTGTGGGACAGAGGTGCTGTGGCATGGGTCTCTTCTTAGCTGTGGATAAATACCTTGTCAATGTGGGCTAATCTTGTTTGCCTTGTCCTCCATAATGCTGCATCACAGGACACAAACTCTGCCAATTTAATCACTGTTGGAATTTAATTGTAGGGTTTTGTTTCATGCATGTACCTCTTCCATTATGCACCACTTTCAGCATTACAGGGGTCAGTGATTAACACTAATTTTTAACTCACATTGATTCAAGCTCCTGAGATAGCTGCTCCTTTGGGACCAAAGATTCTATTGCAGCTGGCTGAAGGCAGGTCTCTCTGGTGAGACCCCACTGCTGCCCTGGCATGTCTCACTCCATGCTTCTCTTTCAAACCCTGTCTCTCCCTCCCCATATAACCCAGGTACCTTCCCCTTGAGCTGGGATCCTGCTTTGCCATTATGCTGTGCCCAAGGCAGTACGCCAGCACTGGAGTGACACCCTGTGAAGCCTGAAGGACACCCCCAGAGAGCACCCACCCCTCCTTGGCACACTTTGACACCTTTCATTTGATTTGAAATGGAAGTCAGTGGTCACTGTCATCAAAGGCAAATGGGCAGTTAACAGCAGGACTGAAGTGCCGTTAAGGGGTTGTACATAAAGTGGACATAGGACTTCTCTGCTCCCAGGTCCCTTTACATTGGTCTGATGGGGGTAGAGGGCTGTGAGTGTACAGTGTTTATAGAGCATTGTGGCTTTTGCTGCACCTCTCACTTCTGCACCTGGCCAACCCAGAGAAGGGCTGCCGCCTCTGCTGGGCTGGGTTTGGTACCAGGGCACAGGCCATATTTGTCTCATTATGATGAAGGTTCCATCCCATCCATCCCCAGGTTTATCACACTTTTTAGATATTTTCACATTTCTTTGCTCCACATCTTCCCCTTGTCCTCCCTACAAGTATACCAAGAGCCCAGCAGCACTGGGTCCAGCAGAGGAGCTGGGGTCCGATCAACTGCAACCACTGGGGACACATAGCCCTGAGTCTTGATGGATGCTTTTTGGAGCTGAAGGAGCCAGGAAAATTCACTGCAGCACATCTCTGGGTCTGCAGGCGGCCTCCCCCATAGCTGATTAGCATCTGCAAGGCGCTGGAGGGGATAGTGCAGGTGGGAAGAAGAGCTCAAGCCAGTCCCTTCTGCCCCACAGTCTTGCTCTGTGCAAATTGTTCCTGAGCTCTGGGGAGCCATAAGCCCAAATTGCTCCTTAGAAAGTCCAGACCCTTCTGCCCCCTCCAGCGCAACCCCTGGGCCCTGCGCCCAGCAGGTGGCAGAGCTGCAAGGAACAGGGCAGATGAGAACAGCGTGTGTCAGTGGCGCTGAGTACCAGGTGACAGCTTCCCATCGGCAGTGACAGGGGAAAGGCTGCCCTGGGTGCACATGCTAATGGCAGCCACGTGGGCTCAAATACTGCAGAGATGGTGGTGTGAAAAAGTGCCCTAGGTCTTGTCCCTGACACCTTCACTTGCCCAGCAGCGAAAAGCTTCAGGTGCCAAAAGGGTTGTAAGTAGAGACCGTGCAGGCTGGTCCTGTACTAACACATCCCCAAGACACCATCGAGTCTTCCTGGGCGGATGGTGAGTGCAGAGCAGTGAGGCATTGTGCGGGTAACAGCAAGACCCTCATCAGCTGCACAAGGCATGGTTGGTTGTACTACCCATGGAGTGCTGGGCCAGGTCAAGCTCTGTGGCTTTCTCTACTGTCCCACTAGATGAAACACCATCCACCTCTCATCCATTTCTCTGCATCTTCCTTGTCTTACAGGGAATAAGAAGATTTAAATTGCCATGTAAGCACAGCAGGGAGAAGCTTTTAGGAGAGGGTGTGTAATGGGAGATTTTCCCTCTGTGAAGCAGACCTGCATTGCCTCTCTCTCTTCACACACCTCAGCATTCAGCCCTGACCAAGACTGAAGCTGAGACCCAAAAGCAGGCCAGCTCAGATCCCGAAACACTGGCATCCATGGTATGATCTCAGAAGAGCATGTGCCAGCTTATAAATGGTCTGTGGAGTAGGACCTGGCAGAAGGAAGCACAGCTCAACTCCATGGAGGTGGCAAAGGTTTGGGACTGAAGCAGTGAGAGGTAAAGTTCACCCTGCACATGCACTACTGCCTGCACTTCATGCTACAGCTTAGTCATGGCTGACCCAGGCTTGGGAGAATACAGCTGGGAGAACAGAGCTGTGCTGGTTGACATTAACTGCTTAGGGCAGAAAGGCTTCATCTGCTCTGGGCCTCCCCTGCTCCCAGGCAAAAGCTGTCATCTGACTGCAGATTGAGATTTGAGCTAAGCGAGCCTAAAGCTGCATCCTGCCTCTGGCTGGCTTTGCATGGTTCTGGAGACAGATGCAGAGGTGGCCTAATGCACTTTATTACTGCTCTTTATTACCAGACTCCACTAATGAATTCTACTAATGCACAAAACCCAGCATGACAAAGAAGCCCTCGCTCTTCTTCCCCACCCTCCCTTTCTTCTAACCCCTGTAACACTTCCTGCTGTAGCTGTGTAGTCCTGCCTGGGATAGACAGCACAACCCGGCAAATGGCAAAAGGTGTACACTCCTGAAGTGAGACCCTCTCCCAAGATCTCACTGCTGGTTCTTGCATGGGGAGGAAACATTGCTCTTTACCATGCCAGGAGCTAGCTTGCATTTTGGCCTGGAGCTCATTTAAACCATGTTCTCCAGTAGCAGCTCCCTTCTTTGCAAGGCAGTCCCAGGAGATTCTTGAGTTTAGGCAAAAGGGCAATTGCTATCTAACTGATGGAGCTGTGCATATCACTTAAGCTCCCAGAGCCATCGTTCTTCAAATACAAAGCTTCTGCCACCCTTCTATCCCTCAGCACAGGAGCCTCATGGAGCACTCCCATGGGCTTTTGCACAAAACTGACTCTGTAGGGGAGAAGAGATAGAAGGAAAGGGCTCCTGGTGCCCTAGGCATGATGCTGGGCAGCTCAGGGCATCTATCATATTGAGAAGTCAATGTTTTTTCAATCTGAGTGCTAGACTTTATAGACAGACTAAAATGTCATGCAGAGGGCTACTAATGTATTGCGTGTGACTTTTGCATGTCTTTAATTTAGAGTTTGCAATTTGCATAGTCCTGGGCTAACCTTTCTGCCAAGCAGACAGCTACTGAGTTCCCAGAAAGAAGTTCTTTGGCCACCTCCATCTGTACTGTCCAAAGGTCTTTAGAAGAAATACCCTGGGAATGGAAACTGTCACACTATCCATCACCGAATGCAGGGCTCTTACCTCTTGCTGTGCCTTTTGCAACTGCTTTGTTCTCCAGTTCCTTTTCTCTGACTGGCTCTGTCTTTACTTATTGGAGCCCTTGTACTTAGACGAGATACATATTTGGCATAATAAAAGAGATTCCTTATAGCCAGCCGTGCATCCAGCTGCTCCCTGTCTCCTGTTGCTGAAAATTAAAGAGATGTAAAATTAGGAGCTGAATGTCTCTGCATCTGGGGGCCTTGTGCATAGCTGGAGATGAGAGTTCAAGATGTGCCCTTTTCCCAGGAATAGCAATTTAAGAGTTCAAGAAATGACAATTCCTAACAAACCTTTCTCCAAAGAATCTTGCTTAAATACTTTAAATCACACTGGATGTGTTCATTTTTGCTCATAGTTTTCTTTGCTTCTCTTGATTGCACACTCCAGTGTAATCTCAGGTCCTTCACTGAGAAATGCTTTTGAATGTTCCATCCCCACCTATACTTTTGGATCCCTGAGGAAGACAAGCAAACAGAAGGAAAGGTTCACTGCAGGCAGAGAAGTCAGCAATTTTCCTTCACCACAAAGAGACCTCAATGCAATTCAGCATCTGAAGGCCCTAGTGCTGTATTGCCTTGAGTAACTCACGTTCCTAGGCATGGTATCCAGGCAAAGCCAAGTCCTGGCCCAAAGCAATGCACATCTGTATTTTCTTGGCATGCCCTAGTCCATCTCTTTACAACAGCCTCCCAATTGTTCGGCTTCATCTTAGGGTGGCAATAACATAAAAGGGCTGTAGGTAAATGGATTTAATTTGCCTCCTGGCCTAGCAGCAAATTTTCTTGGGTGAATGGTCAGAGCTTGTATTTAAAAGCTCACTGCAAAAAGTAGTATCCATGGCTGATTGAGCTCATGGTGTATCCTGTAAATCTGCACTTCCCTGCTGTATTTGAGAACACTGGGTGCTGGGAAACCTTGAGAACTGTAAGTAGAGAAGGAGCCCCATTAATTCCTGTCTAGACTGGCTTCTGAGCCCAGGTCGCAGAGATGAAAGGGCACTTTATTAAGACAGGGCATAAATCCACCCTGCCAACAAGTCCACACTCCTCTGGATTATTTACACCTCTCTCCCTCCCTCTGGTCATTGCCTGTCCCTATATAATCTACATTAAAGTTCTGACAGGATTAATCCAATATATCTTAAGCTTTAAATATCAGGCTCTGTGTGCTTTCGTTTTCACTATGTCACAAAAAAGACTTCATGTTTTACAGATAGACTGAAGAAAAATATAGGTGTCTAAGGAAAGGAGCTTGTTGTTATGACTGAGAGATAAAACGTGTGCTTAGAAGATTTTATTGCAAATGTGGCCTTTCTGCACCTACAGCTCCTCTTCCTGATGCGTCTGCCCTGCTGTGTCACTAAGGACCAGCCAGGGGCTCTTTGAATGGAGCCATCTGAGCTTTGAGCATCACCTTTCTGGATGAGGAATGAAAGCCTCGGGCCAGGCTACAGCCCATTTCTCATGAAGGACTGTCCTCTCTTGCAGTGATGTGCTCAGCTGCTGAGGACTAGGACTGAGGGGGTGCAGAGGGCATGGGTGGTTTAGGATAGAGGCTCTGAGGAAGACAGGCTTTTTTCCTTCAGAGATCTTAACAGCTTTTCATTGCTCTTGTTGTTTTGCTCCTTTATTTTCTGTCACTGGAAAGTTCCTGTCTTTGGAACATAGATTGTTTGTGGGTATTTTGGTGCTTATGGAAAGAGCCGCAGCACTGTAAGCGCATCATAGATACTGTCATCTCATGTTTGTGTGAACTTCCCCACCTCTCCTGCAGCCCGGCAATGAGGAGCAAATAGTGCTTATGGCAAAGAGCCTCGAAAGGACTTTGGCACTAATGTATTTTTAGACTGAAAATGTAAAATGTGCATTCACTCAGTGCATATGTATCTCTGAAATCCTGGGCTCACATGGTTCATTTCTGGTGTAGGTCCTGTTCAGCTGTACAGCTGAGGGGTGAGGGGTATAGCGATGTGGAGCATTAATGAGGTGGGTGCTGTGCAATGAAAGGCATGCAAGATGGCTATAGCTACAGTCAGCAGAACTTCTGGATGACATGGAAGAGCTGCGGCCTGCAAGGGGGCATCCAGGCGCTACTGCAGGACTGGAGTTCCTGCTTCCCAGGCATGTGCATCGCCAGTAGCAGGGCAGACCAATTCTTTGGCAAGAATGACTAATACTTTGGATTAATTTTTTTGAAAGAACAGATGACTTTATGAGCATGCTTTGATGCAGGATTGCCTTCCTGTTGCAGACCCTATGCATTTGCACTGCTACTTGATATATCCAATGTGATAACCGTACGTGATTAATAAAGCTGCACAACGCTCAGAGCTGTGTGACTTGAAGATGTGCTGCAGATACCAGCACATTGTAGAAATGGCAAGCTAAGGAAATGATGAGTGCTGTTGAAAGGACACCCTGAATTTTTGTGCAGCCAGACAGGGATCTCCACAGTGTCAAAGTTTGCTCAGGTCTGCATTTCAGTACTTGCAGCCCTTTTGTATTCATTTTCTGTTGCAGTTTTAGGAAATGAGTTTACTGGCATCGTCAATTTCAAGTCATTAATAAATGTTTACCTAAAGTTAGTTTGAAACCTGTAAAAAGGACCATTTGAAGTGATTCTAAGATTCATTTGGCCAAAGAAATCATAACACCTGAATTATGCATCAAATCCAACATAACAGGCTGCTCCAATTTTGAATATCAAGCGTTTGCACTGAACTTGAAAAACTGTTTCCAAACCAAGGCTCAGTCAGACTACAGAAATATTTCAAATAGATTTAAAAAAAAAAAATGAATAAAAAAAATCAAAAGCTGTTCACATACCTGAAGAAAACAAATCACTGAGTATATCATTCAGGGGCTTACTTATTTATCACTTTCTTCAGCAGCATTAAAGGTCAGCGCAATCTTCCCCATTAAACACCCAGCTTTGTCTTTCCGTATGCTGCAGCAGCTGGCAGAAGAGGTAAAATACCTTGAGTTTTGCCTTTTTGACTTTACTGTGAAGTTTATTGTTAGATATTTGGGGGCTCAGTAAACAACAGTTATTAAACAGTTCCTATCCTTTCCTTTCTAGCAGCTTTCTCTGAGCTGGGAGGGCACAATATAATCCTCACACCCTATATGCTCATACAGAAGAATTTCCCTTTGTAATCTTTTTCATTCCCAGGTTTGTGTCAGGATGGACAGCGGGCTCCAGAATGCAATTAAGCACAAGCCTGAATAAGACAAGGGGATTATTGAGCCTGTCCCAGCCAGGAGCCTGTTCCCCCTATTCCTGTTGTGCACAAGCCATCATCCTCTGTGTGGGGAGAGCACGTGGCGGCTGCTGGATGCAGGGATAGGCCATGCTGAGTTTGTGTTAAGGACAGAGCTGGTGCAATAGGGTATTGTGCAGTAGAAATAGCCCACAGAGTCTCAGAATTACTTCCCACTGGCTTTCCTTTGGTTCATCAGTTTCAGTGTCTCAATGGGTAGAGTCAGCAACATGCCTTAGAAGCCATCTGTTAGTCTGGCCTGGGAGAGGAGGCTGAAATATTCAGTAGTCAGTATAGGGAAAAAAATCTCTAGAAACTAGCAGATTTATTTATTTATTTATTTATTTATTATTATTTTAATGGAGCATATTTTCACATTTCCACTAGTCTAAACTCACCAGGAATTGTAGCAGGAACAGGCTCAGTTATATTAGTCTCTTGCTTTTCCAGCTTTTTATACAGAAACCCTTGCAACAATAGTGAAAGATGGCATATGTATATAAGAACTAGGTCGCTATTTACCTATATGACTTTAACCTGATTAACAGGGTCACTAAATCTTTACGCTTTGTATTGTAGGCAGTGCTGTGATGGCAGTGTGTGTGGATATACTGAATAGCTTGAAATTAGGAACTGCACAGTGACAGTAGGCTTGTCACTGTGGTACAGAGCACAGCACAGTGCTCCCAAAGTGCAAGGCCATTAATAGGACAAATGGCCCAGGAGGACCTTCATCTGTCCCTGATGATATCTGAGCTAGAGTGTTTGGCAGCATTATGAGTGCCCCTGCATCTCCACATGGTAGTCAGCTTCATTATAGACACGTTCCTTGTAAGTATTTTGAACTCCATCCCCAAGCATGAAGAACAGAGGTTTTATTATCCAGAAACTCAAACAGATCCTCACATAAGGACAGCAGACAGGATAGTGTGGATCACAGGAATGAGAAGCTTCCCCAAAACCTTCATCTGATGGGTGTTCCACTGGTTTACTTGCATGTACCTAGAGTCATCTCATTTCTGCAGTTCGCAGCTCTCCAGCTCCTTACAAATCCAAATGAGTGCTTGGGTACCTTTGTTCTGCAACAGCTGGGAAAATGGCAGGCATTTCTGATTAGAAGTTGTGAAATAATTTAAAAAATATGAATAATAAATGGATACAAATATAATACTTTCCCATGAAACAGAAGAAATATTTTATAACCAACCATCCTTCATCAGATAATACTACTGATGTAAGAACTCATGCCAGCTGTCATGTGTACCATCTTTCATTTCCAGCAGTAAGTAGGGAGAGAGAAGGAAATGACTCCTTCCTTTGAGTTCCATTCAAATGGAATCCTCCAGGAACTGGCTGATATGGAAAACCCCACCACCTTTGTACTGGAAAGATGCTGCAATCACCTCTTCTAAAACATTAAATAAGATATAGGGAGAATTATCCACAAGGCACAGAATTGTTGTAAAGTTTTGCTATCTAGCCAGGTGGGGAGACATTTTTCTTCTCTGTTTAACTTGTGTGTTATTTCCTCCTCCTGGCATTTATTAATCCAACTGGTTAACCATTGAGTCCAGCCTGAAAACAGATCTCATCACAAATCCTGTTCTCCATGGTGGACTTGGAAAAGGCTCTTGCTGAACAAAATCACTTCTGTTTTAACTCTGAAGGGCAGAGCTAAACGCTGAAGATAGATGTTTACTATGAAATTAACACTAAAGGTTTCCTGTTTGGAGCAGCCAGGATTTCCATTTGTAGACAAGCTCTGGTTTGACACAGCCCTTCAAAATTCATCAACAATTTGGGCGCTTCTGGCTATGCAGTATTCATTGTATCCATTCTACTCCTCATAAACAGATTCAGAAGCCCTAGTCACAGGGGTAGTATATTCAATAACCATTGCTCTTTAACTGTTTCTGATCTTTATCTCTGTTTCCCCCCAGGGTTTTTTATTTTCCTCTGGGAGGATCAGCATTTCTCTTTGAAATGACTTTTCCTTTCAACATTTATCATTCTGGACTGTTCAAGTGCTGTTTCAGTGCAGAAGCTGCTCACAAACTATTTGTAGCAGCTGCTTTTTTGGAAGTTTGCTACTTGCAGTGTATGATCCCTCACTTAAACGGCCTAACATTCCCTCTCTGACTGGGCACAAGACTCCTGCACCACTCAACATGCTTCTGGGAGAGCAGGGGTTGAGCCCAGACCTCCTGCCTCTTGCTTCATGTCTGACCCTGGGTTAGTGTTTCCAGCGTGATGCAGGACCACAGAACCATAAGAAAAGTCTGTGTGTGAGTAGTGAGAGCCAGCTGTGATTCTCAGGTTGGGGGCTGATCCCAACTCCAGTGGGACTGTCTGCTCGTGGGGACTGCCCTTTGTGCCAGGGAGTTTTGCAAAGAAAGCCTCAGAGCACTTGTGAAGATGGACCTGTGTTTGAGATAGGGGAACGAGTTAAAAATAGCATGAGGCAAAAAGAGAAAGGAAAGCTACAGACTATTTCCATCAGCAGAGGGGTCATGTCCTATGGCTTGTGTGTGTTTTTTATAACATGGCAATAATTTCTGGATGGCTCTTTCCATTTGCATCTCATTATTAAGCCAAATAATGAATACATTGGCCTGACAGTGATTTACACACACAACTTTTCCTGTATATTGGTAGCCAACAGAACTTGTGTCTGAGGACCTGCAAAACCCCATATTGCAGTCACTGTTCCTGCCAACACAGTCTGTGGGTCCTGGTTTTAATCTCTGCTGGTGCCCACCTGAGCAGTTCCCTGGGGAGAACCTTGCTGCACACCTGGGAGCCCCAGCCAGGCAGGATGCAACCAGGGCTGCTCTGTCAATATTGACTTTGCTGCAGGCTCTGGAGCACAGTGATGGTTATCTTGTTCACTATGTAAGATTAACCCCATTAGCACAAGCGTCTTTGAAGTCATTAAATACACAAAATCAATGGAGTTGGAAAGGATGGGGGTCCTTTCAAATGGAGGCATGTTATCACCCCATGCAGGTTACACAGACCAAGACCTGCACTTTGGACAGTGTACTGGCCAACAACTGTGAATGAGACTTCTGCAGGGTGATCTCTGTCCACCACACTTATTTGCTTCCAATGTAACCATCTCCTCCTCTCCCCTGCATTCTGAGCGCAGCAACTTTCAGGGTTTTCTTTCCTGGCATGGCTGTGCAGCCCTGCATTCCCAGGGATGAAAACTTTCCATCTGTAGGTGTTTGCTTTATGGGAAGGAGCTTTTTGCACAGCATGAAACTTTCCATTGTATTCACAGTCAGTTTTGGCCAACTAATTCAAGGTGAAAAAATCCTGTCCACAGGCACTGGCACCCAGCACAGCCAACCTCACCCTCCTTAGAGCAAGGCTCCAGAGCAGGAGTGCTGCCAGCAAGGGGCCAGGAGGGGAGTCACAGCCCAACCTTGCAAGTATGCCCTCAGTGCCAAGCTGCTCTAAGGAGCAGGGTTTTGTTGGCTCAGGTCATGCCAACTGGAAATTCAGGAGAGAGCCCAGTGATGGTCTGTCCTGCTGAGTGCAAAGCCCTGGCTGCTTTCCCCAGCAGGGAGGGGGAAGCTCACAGGTAGCAGAATTTCCTACCTTGTGCACAAGCCAGCTGTGTTCCTGGTAACGGAGAGAGCTTGTATTTGGCAGCCCTTGAGTTGCCGGAGGGATGGGTGCTAATCTCCCAATGAATCGGGATTCCTCACAAGTCTCTTTGCTACCCCCATGCTGTCTCTTAGCTCCCCCTTCTGCCAGTGCTTCCCAAATATTTCTGCAGGATCCATAATATTCGTAAGACTGCTTCCTAAAAAGCCTCTGTATTCACAGCATTTATCCTCCGTATGCTGAACTAAAAAGTGGGAACTTTCAAGGAAAGCAATAACAAACTTACATTAATGCAGAAAAAGCATTTGCATGGTGTAAGCAGGGTGGCATGCAATGCTCCTTGTTCCCTTAGCGTTGGGAAAGCACAGGATGTGCAGGTATTGCTAGCTTTTGGCTGTGCCTGATGTGAAAGTCTACATTCAAACCAAGAGAAGGGACTGCAGCCCTGGAAAATCAGGGCTGTTGGTGTGATATGTTAGGGGTAATCGATCTCACCTGAGATGGGTGAAGCACATAGCTGTTCTGGCTATAAAAGCTAACAGAGGAGGAGGCTGGCTATAGAAGGGAGGTGAGTTGTTCTGAAGTAGGTTGTTTTAGAGGGAGGGATTGATTGCTGTCTTTAGTAACAGACCAGGAGCTTTTGTGTTAGAGATGAGATTAAATGAAAGGGAGGTGAGAAGGGGGTCTTTGAGATTAGATTTAGGGTAGCAGAAAAGTGATGGACTTTAATGAGAGGTTCCAAATAAAATATAGAGATAAGCCTATGTGGGTGGCATCTGGCCTAGGACTGACTCATAGGTGTCTCTGAAGATATAGAACTTCTATTTCACTGCCCTCCCCTACTGCAAATCATCTTGTGCTCCTAGAGGAAAGGCTTTGAGGAGAAAGGCTTGGGGAAGGGGATGTGCTTGGATGAAAAGAGGAGGCAGGGAGTTATCAAAAGCTTTCTTGAGATGAACTGTGTTCTGGTGGGTGCACACAGTTTCTGTGCTCATCTAACCCATCCTACAAAATGGTAGCATGAGAAATGTGACAGTTTCCATGCTGCCCAATGCAAAATGAATGCTGATAGCCTTATATTGCTTTCTTACGCTGTAAAAATAGGAAAGCAATATTTATGTTAATAGCTTGGTATGGGACTTAATGTTCTACATTATAACAAAATACCAGTGCCTCTGTTATTAGGAGGTCTTTAGCAACCAGAACAGGTTTAATTATTGAGTAGATAACTCTGCAGTTGGATTAAAGCCTAATTACCCTGTGATGAATCACTGTAATATTTCATACAAGGCACTAGGTTTACAACCAAGCCTAAGTGGGGAGATCCATAGTGTCTGTTGTTGCATTCAAGTCAGTGATGCACATTCCTATTTTAACTTGATCCTGGCGCTTTAAAGGAAAGTAGGGAAAAGAAATAACTTACCACTTCTGTCAAAGCAGCACAAACATATTTTACTCTAGCTTTTATCCAACTAGAAAATAAGCTGCTGTGTTTTACCCTCTTTGCCTGCTGCCAGAGGCTGTTTCAGGACTTCATTTAAACTGCTGTCTAAAAGCTTGGCTGTGAGTCTGGCTTGCTTGGCAAAGGCTAGAGCAGTGCCAGGCAAGCTGGCTTTTGTGGTGACCTTAGGGCAGTGTTGCTGTTGCCAGAAGCAGTTAATTTCTATGAATGCCATTCCTCAAGGCATTTTTGAGGGGCTTGTTGCTAACGACCTGCTGGCTGTGAAGTCCTGCTTCCAGCCGCTGGGTCAGAGGTTTCTCTATGTTATCCAAGGGTAAAGCCCAGGGCTATGTCTTTGCTAAAGCTTGGAGAAGGAAACATGGCCCTGGACTTACCCTGTTTGCTAGGGGAAGCTGTTTATGCTTCGCTGGGTTTTCCCATTAAATCCCTATCTCCTAATAAAATTCTACACGAAAAAATTCATTGTTTCTGCCAAATTTAACAGGAAATTGAGAATAAATATTTTACTTCAGCAAGCTTGCTTTTTAGCAGCCCAGGCTTTTCTTGGGGGTGGGTAGACGCCTGCTTGGTCGATCCTTTAAGCCAGGCCTGGCAAAGCAACTCACTGCAGGGGACTGAGTCCTGCTTAAGACCCCACTGGAGCCAGGTTTTCCAAAAGGGATGCAACTCTGACTGCTGTCACATTTTTCCATTCATCTTCTATGGGGCTTTTCTCACAGCTGAGCTTAAATACGAGGAGAGGAATATAAGTTTTGCCTCTGAACATGAAATCAACTTTGTGTAATACCAGTTTGGGGCAAAAGAAAAACATTTTTAGCCTGGTTATATTATTAGAGAGAGATGCCAAGGTCACTGCTGTGCTGTAGGAAAGTGGCCGAACACACAAGAGGGGGTAAATGAGCTGACAGAGAGTGGCAGACGCAGTATGGCAGCTATTTATGAGCTCTGGCCTGGGAACAGCTCTGAGTGGAGGGTCTCTTCTGGTCTTCAGAATTGCTGAGGATATGGCAGCACTCCTCATCTGTTATGTTTTGTAGAGAGCAAGGAATAGTCATTAAAAGTGACAAAGAGTCTTAATGGCAAATGGGAAGCCCAGATAATAGAACTGGGGGGGAAATGCATTTTTTTTTCTGCGTCTACCAGAAAAAAATCTTTTTAATTCAGAGAAGAATTACTAATGCAGCCCAAAAGCAAAGGAGAAGGCAAGTGGTGCATAATGGAGTAAATAAACTATTCTGTAATAGCCTTGTTAAAGTAGCAAATGATGTTTTTTACGTGTGGATTATTTTTTTGCATAGGTGGCAAGGAGGCTTATGTGGGAGAGGTGACTGGTACCTGGGAGGGCATAGCAGCCCATTGTTCTCACAACTCAACCTGCATCCCTGGCCAGCCCAGCTTCCTGAATAAAAGCTATCCTTCCCTCCTTCTGTGCAGTATGAAATGAAGTCCCAAAGACTAAGTGGGCCCATCCAGGTCCTTTGTGAGGTTGCAAATGGCTGTGGAAGCAGCCAGGGTACAGGCCAAGGCACAGCAAAAGTTTGCCAGCCACTACCAGCGTGTGGTGATGAGTGAGCTGGAGGAGAGGTGATGATCCCCAGTACCATCCTCATGTTCTTGTAGCCAAGGCAGAGTCAGAGCTGCAAGAGGTCATATTTCTTATAGCTGAAGGGAAAATTCTGCCATGTATTGACCTGCCTCTCAGTGCCTGCCAGCTCTTAAACTGGATGTTCAAAAGGTGTACATGGAATATTTTCACCAGATGAGCAAAAGTCTTCCCAAGTGAATAATATTGCTCTGCATAGCATCATTTTAGGCCTTTCTGAGAAAGCTTCATCCTCAAGGAAATCTTTAGTTTGCCTGTTTCTTTCTCTTCTGTTGCCTGATGGAAGCAGACCCACATCTTCCAGAAGACACCATCAAGCTCCACAGGCTTGAGGAGGCGTCTCATATAGGCAGGTCTCTCAAGAGGCTAAAACCAAGGCAGTATTTTATCTGCAACACTATTTCAGGGTCGTCCAGGGCCATGGGACAGAATCCCAGGGATCAAGCCCATCTCCTCGAGCCCTTTTCCTCCTCAGCTGAATGGGTGGCTTGTGCCCTCACTCCATCACGTCCATCTCTGGCCTGCCTATGTCCCCAGTTCTTTCTCCTGAAGTTCTGGTTTGGCATCATCACAGGTCTGTCTTGTGTAGCCGACCTACTTGAGCTGTGATACAGGATCTTAGCAGGTTTTGCTGCAGTCCCAGACTTTAGTCCTGTTGAATGTCCCAGACCAAACAAACCACCCTCAAATTTCACTTCCATATAGAAGCAGTTGCTCAGCTACAAGAGAAATGCCTGTGGTGAGAATGCTTTCAGTTCCAGGGACACTAAGTAGGGACTGCTTACTTCAATATTTTTAAAACAACCTATAAATTCATCCGTGGAGATGGAATTCCCTGTAAAGCTGTAGCTTCTTTGTTTTTTGGGTTTTTTTTTTCCTACAATCTGGGGAAAATGCTTTGTTGACTGTAACGATAGGACAAGGAGTAATGGGTTTAAACTTAAATAGGGGAAGTTCAGGTCAGATATAGAAGTTCAGGAAGTTCTTTACTGTGATGGGGGTGAGGCACCGGAACAGGTTGCCCAGAGAACTGGTAAATGCTCCATCCTTGGCAGTGTTCAAGGTCAGGTTGGATAGAGTCTTGGGCCACATGGTCTAGTGTGAGGCATCCCTGCTCCTGGCAGGTGGTTTGGAAGTAGATGATCTTAAGGTCCTTTCCTACTCTAACTACTCTATGATTCTGTTTATCTGTTTAGACAGTTAAAAATGTTCTGTGCGACCTGCAGGTTTCATCCCAGTATGTTCTAGGGTGACTTTCACAGGCTGCAAATTAGACTATATCAACTGTCTCATATGGACACCAGAGAAGTAATTGTAGCTATAAATGAAATGGTGTTCCTACTGTGACAGCAGTAAAACACAGAAGAACAACTGAAACCAAAAGGGGGTGAATTTCAGAAAGAATGAAAAGTGAGGGATTGGAGGGATTTAGACAAATGTACTAGAGGAGGCATCTTCCTTTGAGGGATTTGGAAATCCAGCTAACAGCTTCATCAGAGAGGAACAGAAAGAAATACTGTTGACTAACAAGACCTGGCCTTTTCTGTTCTCTAAGCCCACATCAAGGATGATTTAGGCACCTTCCTAGAAGAGGGAAAATCCTTTGGCTAATGTTAGTGAAACCCTGGATTTATGACATGCAGCTCTGCAAATCTCCTTTTTCTGGCTAAGCCATCCTTGGGATTGGCCTGTATGAGGGAGAGTGGGAATGCTGGGGAAAGTTGCTTGTAGAGCTTTTCATGTGGTTTCCACAGCTGGAAAAGTGTGGCTGGGTTCCCTGCCTCCTTGTAAGTGGTCAAAACAGCTGTTTTATTTCAAGCGTTGCTTGAACTCTCAGATATGTTACGGGAAACCAGCACGGCAGGGAGAGAGACCAGACCACATGCAACGTGCAGCTCTGGGAGAACGCTTCTTTTGCTTGAGGGTCTTTGCAATGGACCAAGAAGATTTCATGCTGGCAGCCCTTTGTACACTGCAGGTTCCCAGGACGCTAGTAGAAGACTGTATGGATGCCATACAGGTGATGTTTGCACATGCTGCATCAGGATCTGAGCTGCTGCTTTTGTCTACTCTGGTTTGGTTTCACTGTCAAATGGGAACAGGCACTGATTTGCTTCCAAGGGGTAAAGTCCATTCCTAGGTCTCCTTATGAAGGCATTTAAATGCAAGCCCCCACTAAGATACCTAGAGATCTGCTCAATGTTTTCTTGTTCCTCAGTAAACAGTGCCCTCAATTCTCAGGCAGTAAATGAAATACATGAGCTGGAGCAGCATGCTTTGCTCGATGTTGGGGAGAGAGGAATGTAAGAGTATGACAAGTCAGGAAACACCAGGAGTCCTCCAGAAACAAGAGTGGCACCCTCCAAAGTGCACAGGCAGTATTTCCTGAGCATGTGCCACTGGCACTGTGTGCCACAGCCCCGGCAGTCATGCTGAGCTCCCCTCTGCCTGCACCCTCATCTGCCCATGTTCCCAGGAGCAGCATGCTGGACACCTCTGCGTGCTGACCCCAAGGACAGCTCCTGGGGCACTGCAGTGTATTGCAGCATTGGGCTGCTCTGCCGTGGGGCAGAACCATCCCAGTGCCTTTGCTGCTCCCAGTTGCTGATCTCAGCAATGACGGGATATTTTTCTGATTGCTTCTGCTCTCAGTGTTTGTAGTTGCTCACCCCTGGGGGTGGGCAGGGCCCCCAACTAGCAGTTTTACTGCTGATCAGTCCCACTAGCTGGGTTTGCTCTTGGCTGTTCTCCCCTGGCTCTGTTTTCCCTCTTGTTCCTACAGCTGTGTTTGCAGTCTGATTTGTTCTGCCGAGTCCTTCCATAAAGAAGTGGGAAGGGAAATGAGGCAGGAAGATACTTTTTACCCAGCTCTCAGACATGAAGTCACCAAGTTATCTGGCTACCTAAGTCCAGCTTTCTTGAACTCATTGGCAGCACAGGACACAGTCTTGACAGACTGGGCTCGCTTGCTCTTAAGCAGTGTACAATGGCCCTTTGTGAAGGGTTCCTGGACCGGCCAGGTAAAGTTTTGTTTGACAAAGCCTCTTTAAATTTTATTTGTTTTTTTTCTGTCATGGAGTTGTGAAGAAATAGATTTCTTTCTTCTTTCAGTCAAACCCTAGCCCTGAGTTTGTGCAAAATAGGTCTGTGGTACTAGAGCTAAGTTTCGGGTTTGCAAATAAACCTGTAACCCAGGCAGTTTGGGCGTTCTGCAGTCAAATTTGTGGACGACAAAAATGCTATGATTTCAAACCTAGAGAAAAAAGATGGGGCTGTGGAGGCAGAGAATTACAATTTACCCCAGCATCTCCTGCAAGCTCTGTGTAGAAAATTATACCATTGTTCTGTGTGCAGCTTCCTTTTGTGTCAAGTGGCATGAAGCAGTTGCAAAATGTCTTGAAGGAATGGTGTAAACCTCTCCCCACATTTCCAGACTGCCTGAGGTCGTCTCAAAAAGAGGATGAGAAAAGTGAAGGGGATGGAGGGAGTTTCCTCTGAAAAGGGGAATCCAGAATGAGAAACACATTCAGTCACTGCAAACAGCAAAAACACATGCGCTTTGATTCCAGGAGCCAGACCATGTGTGCCTCATGTGCAGCTGCCCAGATTTATGTCCTGTTATCCTCTAAGGCAATTACTGGAGCTGTTGTGGGGATCTGCATGAGTGATGCGCAGGTTGCCCACATAGCCTGGGCTTCTGAGAAATGACATGGTGCTCACTCCACCAGTGCTTGCCATGTGCTGCAGCTGGGAGCAGCTGCGCTGGAAAACCAACACGGAGGAAATCACGAGTTAGTGAGTCACTGAGGCTGCTGCCAGCCTGTCAGGAGTCTCTCCATAACTCAGCTTTCATGTGCCTCTGCTTCTGCTCTGAAGCAGGCTCAGATGCCACCTTGAACAGCAGAATGGTCGCTAGCAGGTGAGGAAGGAGTGGGGGCATGTGGACAGGCAGACCTGTCTGACAGACCTGGTTTTCAGTCTCCCATCCCAAAGGCAGGTGAGCACTGTGGAGGGGAGTAGTCGCCCTGGCAGCCCTCACCACCACTTTCCATACAGCCTGTAATGCACCCCCAGTGCACCCCATCGAAGCTCAGCAGAAATACTGCCCCACACCCCTATGCCCTGCCCAGGGAAAGTGCTGCCTGGGATGTGGCCAGGAGCACACTGATGCCAGGGTACTTTTAGCCAAGCTGCAAGTGTCAATATTGAGGTCTTCCCAAAGCTGTTTATAACTTTGGTCCAACTATGAGGTCCAAGTGGTTCAGGCTTTATCTGTGCACTGGGAGGCCACTTGCAGCTGTTCTGGCCCAAAAGCACAGTTCTGTGCCTTGGGCTGGACTGCATTTACATCGTTTGCATCTGTGAGAACCAGGAGAAAGCTGTTGATGTAAGTACATTAAACAGGCCTTCAAGCAGAAGCTTTGCAGCATGAAATGCAGGCTCTCATGCACTAAACCAGCCAGAAGAGTAAGGGCTTTCCTTTCCAAAGTAAGGGCTGCCCATGGCCCCAGGGTGCCTCCTACACACAGAGAAGGCTTCTGGAGACCCAGCTGGAGAACAAAGCCCTGGGACAAAAAGTTAGTGTTGTGCTGCTGGGTACCGAGCTGGCAGGGACAGTGCTGCTGTCTCCTCCATCACCTTCTTGCTGTGCTGCAGAGCCTGGCTACAGCCCTGGGGCTGCCTACAGCTGTTCCTACCTGCACCCCAGAGACAGCCTCAGCTCACCCCAACAGCCCACAGCTTTAAATGTCTCTCTTCCTTAATCCTTAACAAGTGAGGAGCCGGATGCAGAGCAAAGCAGTTCCAAATGTTTGTGCTGGTGGCTCTGGGATGGGTCTTGCTCACCTTAAAGCCAGTGGCAAAATCCAGAGGAGGCAGAAGTGCTAAAATACTCCCTGGCTGAGTATCCAGTGCTGTTTTCCTTGGCAGTGAGAGGGGGTCCATGAGGTGCAGTTTTGCCTGTGAGCAAGATCAGGTATTTTCAACATCAAAACAGACAAAAGAGCAAGAAGCATTTTCTGTGGAAACACAGTTGGATAAAGCCTACATTTGGGATTTGTGCACAGAAATGCTTTTATTGCTTTCTTTTACAAAAACGGAGCAATAATTCTTGTTTCTGGGCTAGAAGTTTTTCAAGCAATGAAACTATTCCCTTAAAATCCCAGTTTTAAAGCAGGCCAATCTGCCCTGAGTTCTTGGATGCGTTCTCACCACATTTTTCAGCTAGGTCTGTGCAGCATATGTTCCCCACAGCAGCAAGTGGAGGGATTGCTGCTGCACTGCCCGGGAGGCAAGGAGGGCTGGGTGATCTGCTCAGCGCTCCCTCCCAGCCTTCCCCATCTTCAGACTCACTTGTGCTCATACTACCAGTGCGTGCTCAATTTGCTGTTGGAGAAACATCCCCTCCACGCTCTGGATCTCAGCTGGTGACAACCAGGGAAAGATCACAGTGCCCAGGAGAGGTGCTGGGGAGGACACTTGACAGCAGGGTGAATTCTTAGCCAAGAGTAATGATGCCTTGTGTTTCTGTTCTTTGATCAAGCATGCTTTAAATTGACACTTGGACTTAACTTGCCTTGACTTCCATGTGTAAACTAACTGGAAGTAGACAGGTCCCTTGGACTGCTCAGGGATGCCTCCAGATGAGCTCTGGTGAGTCTTGATGGGGCAAACTCCATTAGTTTTTACCTGTCCCCTCACGGGTGGCACCCACCGGCATCTCTTCAGCTGCCCAAAACTCTACCCAAAAGCCCAATTTGGGACCTCCAGGTTTGAAAATTTTGTCTCATGTTGGGCATGGCAGTGGGCAAACTTCTCCAGTGGTATCAGAAATGCTTGTGAAGAATAAGAAAGTCGCTTTCCTTAGTGGCTGCAGTAGTGCTATCTGACATTGTGAGCTGGCTGTTGATTCAGAGAAAAGGTAGCACAGCCAAAGCTTGCAGTGGCTGAAGCCATTTATGAACTGGGATCAGGTTCTGTGGGTAATTTGGAAGAGGAAAAAAAAGATGGAGAATAAATGTAAAGAAAGAATAAAACAAATATACTTTAAATTAAGGCAGTTCCAGGTATTGTGTTGATCTGTTGTTCCATTCTGAAATGTCAGATTTCTCATTTTTGAATGAGCTTAGTATTAAAGAAAAAATTGCCTTAAGTGAAACACACAAAAAGGAAACAAAATCTTTTCTCTTGGATTAAGTGTTCTGTTTCACCAGGTGTGATTGAAGTTTTCTTACTTTAGTTTGGTTCAGTTTACTGCCTTGATTTGGAAAGGGATAAAAACGAAACAAAACCCCCACCTTTATGCTAAATACACCCAAAAAGAGAGCCTTCCAAGCTAAAACCCAGTCTTGTCCTATCTGTCTCTGCTGTGACCCTCTGGAGGTGTCCTTTACATGGCTGCCACCCTGCTGTGGGTATCTGCACTCCCATGGCTGATGCAGGGCTGCAGCCATCTCCAGAGCATGTGGCTGGGACACACAGTGGGAGCAAAGGGAGCTTGCTGCCATGTGACATCCCTCTGAAAGTCTCACCACAGCCCACATCAAGCCTGGAAACACTTCTCACAGCTCTGAGTAGCTGTAATTATTGTGTGCTTTACTCTTCTGTTGTATTAGCTGCTTGCTTTTGAATTCTGCTCATGCCATTGCCTGTCCCAGTAGATACGGTCTTCCTCTGCACTCAGTGGCTGCTTCTGCTGCTCAGCAGATGCCACTGCCTGCTCTGGGGTTGCTGCATGTCGATGGAGGTGACGGCTGAAAACATGGCTGGGGACAGTCAGGGCTGTTCCCTGCATGGTTAAGATAAAAGCTGGGTGTCCTGGTACCCTGAGGAGCCTCAGACATGTCTGTAATCAGCAGTACAGGTGATGCTGGTTAAGCACATGACTTCGTGGTGTGAGTTAGTCTTGATCTTCTTACTAAATGCTTACACAGATGTCCTTTGGGTCTTGTGAACATGTGTCCTCAATTGATTTTCGTCAGCAGGGCTGAAGTAAAACACTTTTCCAGTTGGAAAAGATGCCTGGTATACTCCAAGCAGATTTTCTGGCCATGTCTGCTCCTATTCAAACTCCTAAGGCCAAATTTTTCAGCATGCAGAGAAGCAGCCACAGCTAGTGGGACAGCTAGGACAGAGCTGTTTGCATTCAGCACCTAAGGGCAGAACAGTTTTGGGTAACATGGATCTTGCTGGAAGATTACTCTTCCATAGCATCATCACCTGGAAACTGGCTCAACACAAGTGTTCGAGAAGAATTTCTCCTAGAAGTCCTGCCTGGATGCAGACACTTGTAGCTCTTTTTACATTCGCTACCCACAGAAGGTCTGCTGTAAGAAATATATGGGTGTTGATGTCCAAGACATCACAGCATCCTCCTTTGTTCCGCACAGCTGCATTAACAAAAGGAAGAAATCCATTCTTTTCAGCCATGTTAGACTTTAAACTGCGTAATTCTAAAAGGTGCCTTGATGAAGATGAAGCTATATGCCTCGCAACTTGAGTCAGTCACTGCCAGTAATTCAGACGGGATCTGTTTTGGGCAGACCGTCCCACCTCCACATTTCATGGGGCTTCTTTCTCCTCCTGAAACATCTGAGCTGGGCTTTCAGAGTGGGAGCTGTGGGCCTGACCCACCTCTGAGGTCACTGTAAGCAGCGGGTAAAGCCCATAGCCCAGGCAGGACTCATTGTAATAAGTAAGACTGGGACATTGCCCATTAGAGTCTCCTCGTTATAACTGCTTCTCAAATGAACAAAAATAGATCCAAGGGATATCTCCTGTCCTGTCTTTCTGGCTGGGGTCACCCTGTCTGCTAAGGAAAGGGCTGGAGTGCGTTGGTAGTGTTTAAGTTTGGAGGTATGGGGGAAAATTGCAATCCAAAACACCCCATGGTACCACTTCACATTTTGATTTGAATTGCCAAATTCTGGAGGGATTTGAGTAGTAGGTCCTGTGCCCAGGCCATCTTTAGGATTTTATCATTTTCCTTTGAGCTAGAAAGCCAATCAAACAGCTGATTTAAATTGCAAGTCCACAAAGGCAAGGGACCAACAGAGATCTGGCGAAAACGTAAATAGCCAGAATCTCAATCTCTCTCCAGCATGACTAGAGCTGTTAGCAGCACATACATGAGAAATGACCCCTTGTCATTCTCAACATACTTTTTACTGTTGAAAATTACTAAGAGTGGTGTGAGCAGGTTAGCTTTGCATACCTCCTAATGCTATTTATTGCCATCACTCTGATTTCTAATGGCTGTTTCCTAACCTCTGGATTCCCTGCAGCAGAGCAAGGAGAAGGGTATACAAATTAGGCATTAAAACCAATGAGCCACTCAAGGCTTGCAGCCTGTTAATCAGTCTTCTTACCAATGAGCCACTCAAGGCTTGCAGCCTGTTAATCAGTCTTCTTCAGCTTGCATAGAAGTCAAAACAGCATCCGTGGTTTGAGGTCTAACTTCATTCTACACACCTCAAATCTATATTTTGCTTGCTTTCTTATACCTGAAGGATGGAAATCTCACTCGGAGTGACTTGTTTGCCTTTGAGCAGATGGTATAAAGTGTTGCCCATGTGATCCCGCAAAGCAGTCACACGACATCCCAGCTTTGCTCAGCAGAGTCCCTCCCGCCTGGTGAAGCCCGTGCGGTGCAGAGATCTAAGTCAGATCTTCTCCTTCACGACTTTCCTGTTACAATTCTTTTTTCTCTCTTCTACTTCTTTTGTTTCCCCCATAATCAGAGTCTTGACTCCTTTTTCTTCCATATTCAGGCTTGAGATCAAACAGGCCAGACACCTGCCTTGGTATATTTGTAATCATTTTAATGATTTAGTAATTTCTAGAGGAGAGGGAGAAGAGGGAAATAAGAATTATGACAAAGCCAGAAAAATGGCACCATTTCTTTAATTCAGGCACAGTTGGGAGTGCCTGTTCTTCCCTCTTCTTTTTTTTAATCTTGAAGAAATCATCATGATGATTGCAGCTGATGTACGTTGGCAAAGCATTTAAGCAGACAAGTGCCTGAAAGCATGAATCTCATCTATTTTCTTCTTTTAGGAAATACATTATAGTGATTAAGGCTTT
The DNA here is from genome assembly GCA_009867235.2 of Psittacus erithacus. NCBI lineage: Eukaryota > Metazoa > Chordata > Aves > Psittaciformes > Psittacidae > Psittacus > Psittacus erithacus. The sequence continues at coordinate 197,149 of WYDI02165753.1, read as the reverse complement.
CTCATCTGAAAATGCAAAAACCTGTTGCAAACACCTGATCCCTGTGAGGCAGGTAGAGCTTGTGTGCTGGCCAGGCAAAGGGAGGTGGAGAGTTTGGGCAGCTTTCCCAGTGGGACAGAGGGAATAACCAAAAAAAAATCAGTCTCCTCTTCAAAGATGGATGATATTTTCCATTAAAAATCCATCAACTTCTCTCAACTGCACCTTGTCAGGGGGTGAATCACTACTACCACCCAAGGCACGCAGCAGAGGCATGATCTTATGCCAGGCTCACCCTCCATCTCTGAATTTTGAGAGGATCTGACCCTGATATTTGAAGTCCTTCCAGTTTTAATGAGTCACAGGCTGGGCTTAGGGGAGGAAAAGCATGGCCAGGAGGTGCGGAGGGGACAGCCCCCACTCTAGGAAAGGCAGCAATGCTGGTGGCTTTATTCACAGGTCGCCTGTGTGTTACAGAGGATCTTCAGCTTGCCACGAGGTCTTATTTTTCACTCAATGTGACACCATTCATGCTCTAAAAGTTACAGGCATCTTTGGTTTATGTGTCAGCACCAGGCTGAAAGATTATGTGCAAACTCATCCACGCTGCTTAGTTCCAGAAAGAAGGCACTCATCCTGTCAGCCATCTCTGGTAAGACATCTTTTTGTGAAGAATGATGGAAGATAAGAATTTAGGATGTCATTCTACTTCCCTTATTTAAATTTAAATACACACTCAATGTTTTCTGACTGTGGAGAGGTCGCTTGAATGTACACAGTACATACCGTCACCTTACTTATCATTTTGTAGTGTAAAAGTTATAAACCTTAAAGCAGAAAAATTTATACAAACACAGTATCCAAATGTGGTGTATAATCCTCCTATCTGCATGCCATTGCTCAAAACAAATGCATTAATGTATTTTGTGTTTCATGGTTATGAGTTGCCCTGAGGATAATCAAATCAGAATCAAATGCACCTGCAGAAGATAAGGTTGCTGATACTGTTTCCCACCCTTTCTCACTCTGGCTGCTAGTTTCACTGCAATCATATTTATTACTCTTTCCTAGTTTCATTGCTGTTTCTTTAAAGACTGCTTTTCCATATGGATAGATTAAGTATAAGGTTTTTTTAAGCTGTATGCTTTGCAGAAATGAGGCTCGATGACAAAGCTGACAGTCTTGTATGTGATCCAGTGAGTGAGAAATAGCAGGGAGAAGTGGATTGCAGTCTCTCAAAGGGAGGGGAATTCCTGGGAGCACAGTCTATTGAAGTACTCCTGTCTCCACCTCGTCTGCCCTTTAATCAAGCAATCAGATCAACCCCTCGCTCCTTTCAATGGGGGAAAATTTGCAGACAAATTCCTGCCAGCGTGACATTGGAGCTCTCCTGGGTGGTGGGATAAAGATACCTGTCACCTCCGTCCAGTCCTGCCGCCGGCTCACGCTGGGAGTGTGGCTGGGGAGCCCCATGCTGGCTGCAGGGCCAGTTGTTTCCAAATTCCCATCAGAAAGTGAAATAAGACCCAGCTCCCCAAAGGCTCAGCAGCCCCATTGACCAAGGCAAACAACTGTGTAAGTGGTCCCATATGCTGTAGGTACATTAGGGGGACATAAATTGTGCTTTGTGCTCGCTGTGGTAGTGGCTTGCTCCTGCTGTGGAATTGCTCTCTTCTTTTATTTATTGGAGGTGCAGCTACTCTTCCCAAGAGATGTGAGAATGGCACTGCAGCTCTGAAAACAGGATCTTCCCCAGATGATTAGCCAGGAGAAATATTTGAAGTGATGCAAACACACCAGCGTTTCAGGTGGTGAGCACTGCTGACATGGGGTACCTGCCAGGCAGCAGCTCTTTTCTTCAGTCTTTGTCCCTCTACCACTCCCCCATCACCAAATGAAGATCGTATGGGCAAGGATAAACAAAGAGCCTGTTCATACAAGGGAAGTTTTGGGGGCAGAAAGGACTGAAAGCCTCAAGATACAGCAAGGCTTAATGCCGTAAATCTGATTAATTTACCTTGTGACAATCATAACAAAAAAGCGAGGGCTGGGAGCCGGGGCTGCAGCTGACCTTTCATTTGCACTGAAGGGCAGCACAATAGGAGCTGGGGCTGGTCAGGGGAATGACCCTGCCTTTCACTGCTACCTGCTGCTTCCGACAATGCAATCAGACACAGCTTTCAGGGTGATGAAAAACACCTTCCTGCCAAAGGCCCCTTTTTTCCCCTGCCCTGGACAGGGCCATCCTGAGGGGGTTTGGCTTCAGCAGTGCTGGCTTTGCTCAGTGCATAAATGGTCATCACTCACTAACGTTAATATCCAGAAGGCAAAACTCCCTGGGGAGCTTCAAGGTCAGACCCTGCATAGTCACGCGTATGGCTATGCAGGAGGTGTGGGGAAACTCTGAGCTGAACTTTTGAGGGCTCTTGTCCTGCTGCTGCATGGTGCAGAGCCAAAACCCCAGCCCGTGAGGTGGGATGACCCTATGTGCACAGGAGTTTGCTGCACCAGAGAATGCCCTGGCCACAGCTGAAGGCAGCAGCTGTGGGAAAGAGTTTTTCTGTGCATACCCTAGAGAGCATTTTCCTTCCCTCACACTGCCCAACGAGCACAGGATTTATTCCTCTCTTGACCCTTACTAACCATGCCCTAAAGCACACAAGGAGGGCATGCATTACTTTCAGTAGCAGCAACATATCCTGGTGGGAACATCTGGCCTGGAGGCATCCCAGAATAGGAAACAGGCTGAAGTTTTGATCAGCAGAACTGTATTTATCTGAGAAATTAACGTTTGTAGTCAATACTTGTGCTCCAGGCTTGTCTTTATTTCCAGCACCTGTTTTACCCTGAGCAGCAGCCATTCCCACCAGGTACAACTTTCTGCTTGATTAAAGTGGGACCAAAGAAGCCTGCAGATGGGGGACTGAAGCTGTACTTGTGCTCCTGCACCCAGGATCATCCTGGCGCTGCTCCCTGTCAGGAAAGGGAGATGGAGCAGTCTTGTACCCCCTCACATTTCAAGCTCTCTACACTGCAGTGGTTTGACTGCAGTTTTTCTTCACAGAGTCTCTATCACAAGGAAAGTTTGGGGGATCTCACAGTTTATTTTAGATTTATCATCTTAAAAACAATAATGAAAACTTAAAAATGAGTAAAAACCCCTTCTAAATCTTAATTGGACCATATACCAGTCAGGCAAAACCTGTTGTCTGCCTTTAAATGCATTGGCTGATATCCCCTGGTGTGCATCAAAAATAAATAGTTAATAAAGGTGTTTGGACTGGAACATCTTCTGCAATTTTTGGTTGTGGAGGCTTAATTACAGACTAGAGTATCAAACTTTCAGAAGGTTTGGGAACAGAGATTGATTGGGGTCACCAGGCTATTTGGAATAAAATCCCAGCCCTTATCTCCCAGATGCAGTGTCCAATTGATTTTCTCTGGACCATTACACACCACACACTGCCGGAAAGCCCAGAAGGGGAGCGGTAGAACATCACACTTCTCAACATCCTTTTTTGGGCTGTTTGGGAGACACAGCTTCTCCCCATAAGGACTGAAGAATCGGTGATAGAACTATCATGGCAAAGGCTTAGCTGTTTTCCAAACTCAGACTGTACCCAGAGAGGTGTTGCTACCCCAGTACTGAGTTTGCAAAGCACCCAGCCACACATGGTGGGCCTGGGTGATTAAAAACACCAACTGCTGTTCAGACAAATTGAGCATTTCCATACAAATTGCTGAATTCCGCTTATAACAGCATTATCATCCTGCAAAACCGGGAAGAGCTTCAGTCAGTGAGCAGAGCTGGAAGAGATGGGGATGCATGTGGCGCAATTTGCTTAACAGGAAAATACTTTAAGGTTAAGGAGAGCTCTTCACACCAAAGCTGTAGCTCGTTATCTACCAGGTCCCAGGGAGTTTGCATTTGCCAATCAAATGATCTTTAATCAAGTTGCCAACACCAGCCCTAGTTGCCCTTTTCCCATGCAGCCCAGGGCTCTACTGCCCTGGGAAAGCAGGCTTTGACATTCTAGCTAGCCATGATCATCCTTTGCTGCTGAAGCTCAGGCTTCCTACATGGGTTTCCTGGCATCTGTGTTTGGTCAACAAGTTGTCCCCCTTTTCTCCAGTCTTCTGATGAGAGCAGGCTGGGGTGCAGCCTCCCCAGGAACAGGTTTGTTCAAACCTGGGTAAAGCCCAAGCTGGGAGGGGTGGTTGGCAGAGAGGACCCACTCGCTTGAAGCCCTCCCAGCACGCTTTGTTCTGCAGCCCCTAATCCTTCCCTGTGTGCTTCTTGCCTTTATGGTCTTCCACCTACTTCAGATTTGGGGAAAGCAGCTTTCCCTTGTGCCTCCATTGATTTACCAGCTCTAGGGTCTGGCTGTTGCTCTGGGAAATTGGCAGCAATGACATATTTGGGCTGAATTTTATTGTGTTCATTAGGAAAAGTCAGCAAACAGAGTTGAGTGCCATGTCAAGTATTGCCTTTGACTTTCTACTGCAGCCATTTGGGGTCTGTTTTGTCCTTGGACTGAGAAAACTTCTGTTCTGGTTGAGTCTTTGTCTGAGATGTTGGAGGTTAGTCTGAGGAGAGCCGTCTGAGAGACCCTGTTAATCCCTTTTTACCTTCTGAACAAGAAAGTCAAGTGTTTTTTATAATAATAATAATTTGAGCTAATAAGTAACATGCTGGCTGGAGCTGCAGCTGCCTGGGGTGGAGCAGATTTGTTTTCTCAATCTAATTAGAAAGCCTGAGTTAATGTCACATGTCTTCACTTGAAGATTTTCTGGAGAGGTCTGGACTCTCACAGCTAAATCAGTGCTGGCTCAGGGTCCAGGCAATAATGCTGGCTTTCACTGGGGCTTAGCCCCCTCTCTTCATCTCTACCATTCTGCCCTTGCTGCTGAGCAATTTTAGGAGAACTTAAGGCTCTGGTGTGGCTCCAAGGCAGCACACCCACCCATGAACCAGCCAGGGGTGCTTCCCGAGGGTAGGTTCCTCTTTCTGTGGGTAGGAATGTTTGTTTTATTATGTTTCTAATTCCTCCAAGCTGCATTTCTGCCTCATCGAAATACATTAGCTAACTAAATTGTTGTCAATGAGGAAGGTCTCACTTCCTTTCAGGAATAACAATTCTTTAAGTCTGTGGGAAGATAAAAAGTGTGGTACTAAGTAAAAAATCATACAGCTGGGGGAGGCAAATGCCTGTAACTGTGTTCATTAACAATACTGTATATCATCTAAATGAAAGAGAACTTGAAGGCTTAATGATTTCCTTCTCACCAATGCACACTGTTCAGTGCCAGCTCAGACAATGAAGAAAGACTAACCTGTTTTACCTCTGCTTTACTATGATGGCTGTTTTGCAAACACTTCAAGACTGTTCAAATTCCTATAAAATTGATTTTTGGGGGAAGCTGAAGAAAAAAAGCTGATATTTTCTATTGAGTGACTTTTACAATAAGATTAACTTCACAAGACCTCAACTTTGGCCCTAGCTGGCCTTGACAATGCCTCCCTTTTAAGAAGGTGATGCAGCTATCTATAATTAGCCATGGCTAGTTAATAACTCATCTGTTAATGTCCAGGCCCACAAATGGAAGGTTTGAATGTACAAGGAACCAAGGTTAGGCCAACAACAATAATGTCATGTCTATTTCAGTTTAATGGAATTCCATTTCCATTGTTGCTGCATTTTATTTGGGCAGTCAGATGGATAGCTGGGCTTTGGGACCACTTTCAGAAGGGTTACTGTTTCCTGCAGCTTGGGTTCCCTCCACAAGCCTCTCTGGCCATAACATCATTGCAGTAGATGGTAAGAGCAATATCCTGCACTCTTCTAAGCTTGACTTCCAAATTGTTCAAAGTTTTGTCAGTGGTAACTTGTTTAAATATCACATTATTGCTTTTAGTATCCCCTGAAATAATGGGAATGAATGGAGCAGAGGTCTCCAGCACTGAGTAAGGGTACTGTCCTGAATCCCTGTGCGGCTGGTCCTTACCCTCCACTGCAGCTCAGAGGAAAGGGCCCCTCAGTTTGCATTCCCACTGTGGTAGGTGGGGGCCCTGCAAGGACAGAAGCCAGGCTTTTAAACATAGTCCTTAACACTCTTTTGAAGAGATGCTGTGGCCCTGGTTATTACTTGCTGCCTTTCAAATCAAAGATAAAACCAAGGTCCTGGTGCTAGTGCCTCTTGGAAAGATATTCAATCTTTGTTTAAAAATACCCCCAGAGCTTTGAGGCATTTGGCATAGGTCAGCTGAACTTCAACTGGCTTTGAATAATCATGATTATCAGGCACTTTGCCTCATTCATGATGAAAACTATCACATAAGCCAGACAGTGCTGTCAGATACAATTCCTACCGGTGCTAGCACTGGTTCTAGCTAGCAGTGAGAATTGGCAAGGACTCTTGTCTTGGTAAAGACTGTGATATTTATTTGCATGACAATCACCAAATACCAGAAGTGTGCATTTTTCCATTTTAAAAACAAAAAGAAAAGTCAGATGTAAAATCACAACAAAACTGCCCCTTCCCTGAAATTTTCTGTTTTAGCGTTCTCTTGAAAATCTCCCTCCTGGCTTTAGCCATGGGAAAGAATTTTCTCCTTAATGTTCTTTTGGTCAGGAAAAAATAAAATTATCTTTGTTTGCATGACTAGGTCTCAGTCATGAAAACCGGTCCGAAAAATGCAGCTGAGAGTTTCCTCTGGCTGTAGAGACTCAAAACGGGGGATGTTATTTGAGAAAATGTGTGCTTGAGTGGAGTGGGGACTGGAGGGACTTGAGAAAGGAGAAACCTCTTGGAAGCTCCTTGTTTCTCACTGAGTGTTTTGTTTAGTGCAGAGCACTTGAACCAAGTGAGGCGCCGGAGGCCGGGACCATGTCACATAAGGCAGCGTGTGCAAGCCTGCCCTTGCAACACTGCCTACAGGGAGCCCTGGAAAACAAAACCTTTCCCAGGCCACATGTCTCTGGATGGGTGGGAGCTACTCATTCCCCAGTGCTTCCAGTGGAGCCGAGGCCATGTCAGGATAGGCAGTTTTGGGTCCTCTGCGAGGACCAAGCTGCGTATCATCCTACATCCCCAAAGTCCAGCCTTTCTGTGAGTCATACAGGCACTTATCAAGGTTTTGCGTGATTCCTCGGTATTCTCCAAACCTCTTAGGCTTATAAGGCCAGACAGGAAATCTTGTAGAAATGGTTTTTCCTGTCTGAATCTCAGCCAGGCTGGTTTTGAAGGCTACCTGGAAATAGCTGGGAGACAATCTTGGAAGAAAAATTTCCCACAGTTTGAGACTTGGCTAGGGACTGGAAGCTGGACAAAGATTAAATCTGGTTTTCTTAAATCTTAGGATGTCCTGGGGTATGTAAGAGAGTTGAGTATATGAACACTAGCATCCCCTCTCTGCTTTAGGCTGGGCTTTCTGAAGGACGTGAGTGTCAGATGAACTCAGCTCTCCTGTGTTCCAGGGACGTGAGAGGTAAAGTCCACGTGGCTCCTCTGGAAATTCCCCCACATCCTTGGGCAGAAGGGGGCTTTCAGGTGGTGATTCCCACCTTTCTCCTTCTGGAAACATTAATTTTCCTCATGTAATTGTGCTTCTCCTGTCCTGGCTTCAGGCTTTCCAACACTTGGTTCATCTTCCTCTTCGGCTGCATTGTGAATGCCAAGCAAGCTCCCCTCACTGGGAAGGATGGAAAAGTTGGTCTTTTTGCCCAATAAAACCAAAGCAGCTTTCAAACTTGCTCCCAAACCTCCTGCCCATAGCCTGACAACAAAAGTTAAATGTTGTTAACACCACAGGTACAGCTACCCTATGGAGGCTAGTAGCTGTTGCTGGTTTTCCCCACTGGAAAATACCAGCAATGGACAAAAATCTTGTATGTTTCAGGCATTTGGCTCTGGTAGGATACCAAGCATGCAGAGTCATTTGTTGCATTAAGACCAACCTAAGCAAATGAAATTGCAGTTTCCATGGTTAATATTTGAAGCCACAGATAAGAAGGCAAAAACAACAGTTCAGACCTAAGCTGTAAGCATCTGAACTTAAAAAACACCCACCATTAAGCCTTCAAGAGCACTTTCGAAGCTGCCTGTAGAGAAAATAATTAAAGAGATGAAAGATACAGTGACTGATAGTAATAAATCATATGTAGCTGTCTTTGCCCTCTCAGGGAACATAAATCACTTTTGCCTTTAAAATATAGCAACAAGCATTCTTCTCAGATTGCTTTGTATTTATTAGACAAGGTCATTAGAAATGTATTAGGGCAAAATCTGAATTTATTAACTGAGTTACTTAACAGTCTAATTGTTTGAGTAGTGATGAGTGTATGCTAAGGGTGAGAAGGAAGACAGCCAGGCATGCAGGTTACTAGACAAGAGGTGCTACGGGCCCCAGAGGCAGACCACTGGGCTCACCAATAATGCAGCAGGCATGGGAGCAGAAGTACAGGAGCTCTGTGGTGGGATGCCTGAGATGGTTTCTAATTAGCATCAGGCGGGTGTGTTTATCCCCCTGGTAACTGGCTTTAAGTTAGCCTGGGTAGCTTTCGAGAAGGAACCTGCTACAGGGGCTGCAGCTGAGCTAGTCCAGAGTTTGCTTTTGGCTTTTCTGTGGGTGCTTATTTGGGAGGGCAGTTGGGAAACTGAGGGTCAGACAAGTTCATCTCTGCTCTAGTCCCTGCTGGGACCAGCCAGCAGCACACACATCCCTACACTCCAGGGGACTGTCTTCTAAGGACTGTCAGGTTTGAAGTCAGTTGAAGTTTTGAATGTGCATGCAGGAGGCTCTTCTAGCCTTGAGCTTTGAAACATGGAGGCTGAAACTATGCTGCAAGGAGCTATCCTCATTGTGCTGCCAGGTTCATGTCCCCAGTTGCAGGACATGGTGCGCTACATAGCATTGCCCTTCCTGGCAGGAATCATCTGCCAGGAGAGGCATTTCTGGAAGGAGCTAAACCCAACAGACTCATTTGCACGTGTGCCTCTTCCTCTGGGACAATATGAGGGAGGAAGTACACAGCAGGTCTGACTCACAGGCACCAGTGACATGTCTGAGGTTTTGGCTCCGCAGACCACCTAAGGGCGGTCACCGCAGCTGCCACGAGAGCTGGGGTGTGCTCCTGTGGTGCTGCTGGGATAAGGCATGCAGCACCCATCTGGGGCTGTTCAGACCCACACAGAGCCTGGGGTAGAAGACTCCAAATATCACATTAAGCACAGCTCTCAGCTCACTCAGAAGCTGCTTCCACACAAGCATCTGCAGCCTCCAACTGATAAAAACTCATCACATGCATCTTCTACTCACTCTGTTAGCTTAGCCAAACATAGCTTTGCACTTGTTCAGCAGGCAAAGCCTCTGCTGAATCTGTCAGATGGACCAGCGTTTTCCTGTAGGTCAGCGGATGCACAAATGGAGACTTTGGGTGAGGGCTGATTCCTCATGGGATGTTTACTTCCTTGAAACAACAGCTTTTGCTTAGTTTTTCTCCTTTTCCAGGTAGAATTTGGAATCTCTTCTTCCTCTTTCTCTCCATGCTTGCTCTGCCTGCACATGAGAAGGCAAGTACTCCAAATATATGACAGACTGGTAGATAACTCTTTTTGAAATTGATGCATATTTTGCTTTGTGACAGACTTCATGATTGGATCCCCAGATTTTTCACTATGGCGTTTTCTCTTTCTCCCTGACACTGGGTAGCTCCAGAGTAAGGAAGAAGGTAAGAGGAGAAAACATGAATTTAATGACTGCAATGACAAACCTCATTAGAGTAACTTTGTGAGAGGAAAATGTTTTGCAGTCTTCACTGCATAACAGTGTGTCCCAGCAGACACAATGTCATTGCATCTTAAAAGGCATTTGAGTTGGAAAATCTTTTCAGCAGCATTTTAAGAGGCTATTTAAATGACTAATAAGGTTAGTGAATGTGATTTATTATCTCAAAATAAAAATGTACAGAGGGCATAAAATGTATTTGAAAGGGATTACTGTTTATTAATGCTACAGGTGTTATATTGCCACATGTTATCAAAATAAATATGCTTAACTGTAAGAGAAAGTGTAGCATCTGGTCAAATGTTACACACATCTGTATGTGTAACATACATATATGCCCTGACAATTTGTGCTGAAGGAAGAAGTAGCTGGGCAGAGTATTATTTGGACCTTATATCATAAAATAACACAAACATGAGATTTCACCTGTTTCCCCTGCTCACTAGAGATATGCTTACAGTACACGTGATGTATATTCTGATTAGGTGCATCCATTACAGCTATTTAATGGTGTTTATTTTTGCACATCTGAGAATATTTGCCTAATGGACAGTATCTAAATTTCTTCCAAATGGGGCTTGCTGGAGATAAACTTATTCTGTGCTCCATAGGCACAGGGAGGGACAGCTGCTGGGGTTGAGAACACATGACTGATACCAAAATCACAGTTGGCTTTTCAGCCTTTCAGTTGTTTTTCTTTGAAATTCCTCTTCCCCACGTGTAGTGTCTACCTGAAGGCAGAGCTGGAGTTCTGGCAAAATGCTTCTTAGCCAAAGTCCTATTTTTTTTTGTCTTAAAATTTCAAAAAAAGACTGCAACTGCCTTTATTTCCTGTGGAAGTTTTCATAATCGTGAAGTTTTCATTAAGATGAAGTTTGCAGTGCAAAATGGATTTGCTCAAACAGACCTTATTTTGTAGATCTCCGAATCACAGGGAATTAGTTTATATTGTTAGAAATTAGGAGGCTTGGGACATTGACTGCTTACTCTCTCTTTTTATTAACTCTCTGAAGGTTACAAATGCCCATTCAGATATTCCTGTGCTCCATTCAAACACTGTCTGGTCCCTGGCACTGGCCTGAGGGGCTCTGTAGTGCCATGGTCCTTGACTGTTGATGGCTAAGGAGTGTCCAAGCTGGGCTGTGGCATCCTAAACTGCAGGCTGACTTCAGAAACCTTAGATTTGACTTTCCCAAGACTCTCCTTCCTCCTCTGTGGAACAGGGGATAAGTATTTCCCGGATCTGAAAGCACTGAATTAAGAATCTAGGTAAGAAGTCCCATTTCCTCCCCAGGACTTATTCTGTTTGTGCTCTTTCAGAGAACACCAGGATGCCTCCTGCCTTTCTTGCTTCTCCATCTTGGGTGCCCTGAGAAGGACTGCTCCCAGCCCTGCTCTCAGCTCAGAGCACGTCACTGCTAGGCATCTCCGTGGCATCTGTCACTGCGCGGTAACTCTTAAAACTGAAAGTTACCGTAGAACCAGAGCCTCTAAAAGAAATTGAATTTCTTTATCTGTAAGTGCTCATTTTCAACTTGCATCCCTTGGGCACAAGTATTGAGCAGACATTTGCCTGTGTCAGACAGGGCTGTGGTTCCCTCCTGCTGCCCTATAGGTGCTCTACCGCACACCAAGGGCCCTGCTCATGTTGCCAACATTGCAATTGTGGCATCTCCTGACATTTATAACTTTTATTAAAATAAGCCCAAACAGAAATTGCATTCTGCCTCCTCTGGGGTTTCCATGGAGCAGACCTAATTATCTTTCTTTAATAGCACTAATTGGCGAACTTATAGCCCTGGCTGTTCAGCCCACTCCTCCACACACCCTTTATCCCTTGCACTGCTCTGGCCTCTTGGGCTGGATGGGATTTAAGCATGGTCTGATGGTTTGTGAAACCACTTTGACTTCTTGCCCTCAATTCGCTCGTGCTACCTGAGCTCCCGGACCTGTTGACAGAGGAGCTTTCCTTTGTCTTTGCAAATTGACACAGCTGCACACTTCGCAAATAGACTCAGATGTTGAGCTTTGGGCTGAATGGATCCTCCAGATTAGTGCAGGGGGGAGAATTAGCTTTAAAAACGCTAAGCTGGAGCCAGCAGCAGGAGAATGGAGTGAAGCTCTTTATCAGGATTCACTGCCATAGAAAGGGGCTCCCTTGCTCTGGTAGTGATATTTACTCCCCTTTGGGGAGGACATTCCTGGAGCCGATAGCTCATCATGACCCTGTACCGTGGACTGAAGTTAATTAGCCTACTGTATAATGGGGAGATTCGCCTGGAGATTACATGGGGTGATCTCTCACCACACACGCTGCTTGCTGAGTGGTTTGGGGCTCTTGGCAAGCACAAAAGCACAAATACAAGCAGCAGAAAATCTGACATGGGGGGTTTGCTGCCACAGTGCTCGGCAGAGCTGCAGGCAGGGGCTGAGGATGAGCCCTGCCAGGGTCCCACTCTCCTGACATCCCAGTCCCCCATCCTCACCACACACATGGATATGGGGCATGTAAGTCCCTGCAATGCTCTTTTGCAAATGGCTTGGAAAGTTGGCAACAGAGATGAATTTCCCAAAGTTGGAGCAACCGGCTAGAAATGAAAGGTGATGGTCAACTTTGCCTTGCAGTAAAGCCAGGCTGTGAGCAGGGAGGAAGTGTCTGTCTCAAGCCAGACAGGGGAAGTCATCTGCCTGCCGTTGCCTTGTCTGGAGGCAAGGGGACAAGGTCGGCGTTGGAGACAAGTAACACTGAGCAACTTGTCAGTGATTTTACAGCAGGTTAAAGTAAATGCCTCAAATAAAACTATAGGAGACCTTCTATAACTCTACATGGCTGTAAGTATGTATTAACTACTATCAGCAATTACAGCTCAATTTGGGAACAGTTAAAGTGGATGCACGCAAAAAGGATTATCCTTAGAAAATGAGTGTGCAGATAAAAGGTATTTAATTCACATTAGCTAATGAGCAGAGGCAGAGGTGCAGAAACGGCATCCCTCTCTGCTTTACAGTGCTCATAAAGGGGACAGGGAGCAGGCTGTGTTTCCCAGGCCAAGCAAGGGCCACGCATGTGCCCAGCAAGCTGAATGGGTGGCACTTACAGGAGGGTGGAAGGGAAGATCCTGGACAAAGTGATCCGTCTACCCCTCCAAAGGGACATGTGTCCACTTGAGTTACACCCTCATGCTGTTACTTCATCCTCAGCCAGCTCTTGCAGGGGGCTCTGGACCAGTTCCCATTACCCACTCATTCTGCTCCTGGATGTTATTTTTATCATTTCTCTCAGGGCCTATGTGCTTGTACTGCCTGCAGCTGCAGAAGCTGGCTGGACTTGTTCATGATAGAAGGTTTGCATTTTGCCCAGAAATGCCTAAGCAGGACCCAGGAAAAGCAAGAAAAGCATCTCTCCTTGCACTGAGCATCTGTCTCTCCTTGGACTGATGATTTGTCTCTCCTTTTCCTGGCTTGTTACAGCGGTTTCTAACCCTATCTTTTAAAGAGAAATGCCTGACTTCCTGTTAAATGTGCCCTGCTTCCCTTTTCTGGTTTTGAGTCTTGTTAAAGCATTCTCTGTTGAATTCAATATTTCTTCTGTTTCTTCTTCCTATCATGACTTTTAGATGTATAACCAAATGTTTATTTTTCAGGTTGTGCAAAATCAGTTGGGCTGTGCCAGTCTCACTCCAGAATGCTTATTTCTGCTTTCACATACTTTTTGTGACTCTCTCGGCACTCGTCACTGTTTCAGCACCTTGCAGTGTAAGCACCAGAAGGTGATAACTACTTTGTTGTGACAGCTCTCTCCTATCTGTCCAAGGACGTTCTTGGTGTTTAGCCACAGCAGCAGCACTCTGATGGAGCCAAATCCTTCCAAGGGCAAGAAAGGCCTCAGTCCTCACCCTGAGCCCTCCATTACCTGCTGGTCCTCTCTTCCTCCCTCAGCTCCCCATCTGTCATTAACATGTCTTAAATATTCATTCCTCACTCTCGCTGGCATGCTTGAAAGCTGAATTTTCAATTAAATATTAACTAGTGTTTAAAGGCCAGTCATTACTGAAAAGCACTGGAATACTTTGTCCTCTGCATCTGTTTCTGGTGAGCTGATTCTTTCACTAAACCAAGTAGCAGTTGCTAGTGGTGGTCGGTGATGCACAGAGCATCTCCCAAACACATCCCTTGGTGTCTGCCTGGCTGCCTGTGGCACATGTGAACTCCTGCTCCACAACTCGTGCCTGGGTTTCAGGCCCCCTTGGGCAGGATTGCTAGGGTCTCCGGGGCACCCTAGGCTGAGCCTGAAACTGCTGCTGCTCTTCTGAAGATGCAAAGTGCCCTTACTCACAGTCCTCAACCTTTGAGACTGGGGAACAGAGCTGAAAACCTGGTTAGCTAAAGCTGCTCTGTGATTACCAGTGCTTTTGTCATGCACAGAGACTGCCAATACAACTGCAGTATCCCTTATCAAGTGCCTACCCCATCTGGGCCCAGAAGGCTGAAATGCTGCCTGGGAAAGTACAGGAAAGTGGAGGACAAGGCTAACAGACCATTCTGTAACCCTGGAAAATTTGCAACTTAAAACCAGGCAGGCTTCAAGAATGGGGAAAGGACAAGGGATGTCTGGACTCTCCTGGGTTATCCTGACTTTCTAAACTTGGGCACAGGCAGCCTTTTCAGGCTGGCTGCCTATGTGCTGCTGCCCCAGGCTCTGCCTCTTCCAGGGTCCCCAGCCCCAGCCCACTGTGCTGTGAGCACAAGGACCCACCTGAGCACCCAGAGATTTTCACCCTGATCGAGTGACCTTACCAGCGCCTGTAAGGCATAGACAGGAACTGAGAAACTCGGGCTCTCCAGCGCAAGCAGAGATGTTTTACTGTCCTACAAAACACATTTATCACTAAAGAATATGACTTTCTCACCTACCTGTTTTTGCTTCCTGATCTACATCTTCTACTGCAGCTCAGGTAACTTCTGTTCAGCACTGCTTTACTGGCAATTATCTCTGCAAATGATACCTCTTCCAAAGGGCCCTGCCACCATATCTGGTAAAAACCTGTCAGAGGAGAAGCTTGGGTCTGGACTCTGGAATGACATTTGGTGCAGTAGCAACGTTTGAACACAATGGTATTTCCTTCTGAGAAAAGAAAAAGGGACCCTTCAACTTGTTTTCTCTCCCCCACTCCCTCCTCCTGGAGGAGATATTTGCCAACAGCCACAGATGGGATCATTTACAGCTTCCTTTTGAGCTGCCTTGGCCCTTTCAGGTTGTTTATTCAAGCTGGGCTCTCAAACAGGGGAGGGTGGGACAAGGAAGGCCTCCCTTCCATATTCCAATTTGGATTGGGGTTGCTGAAGTTCCCCATTTGACAGAAGATGATTGATGAGAATGATGCTGGCTGTAAACCTGGGAGGGTTTGGAGACCAGGCAGCTCTGCTCTTTGCAAGGCCTTAAATCCTGGTTGTCGGAGCAATGTGGGGAATGCCATCCTGGGGTAATTACAAACTGACAACAGGAAAAGCCACTGGAAAAGGCAGGCACTGCGGCATTGTGGTGGGACAGCTGAAGGGGTGGCTGGAGATTTTTTGGTTTGCTTTGCTTGTGGAAACATGCACACTTGGTCACGAGCTGAGGTCAAAATATGCTTACAGAAAGCAGGGTCTAGAGATGATGGGGAGATCTGCAGCAGAAAATTGCCTGGAAAGCTGCTGGAAGGGCTGAGGATTGCCTCAGAGGGGAGGTTGCAAAATCTTTGGATACTTCCCTGGTGACAGTGGGCCAAATACACACTTGTTAAGAGCATTGGAACCAGCTGGCAACAGTGCTGATCCATCCTGATGGCCAGAGCTTTCCACAGCCTCCTCTCCTGAGAGCAGCTCTCATTGCGTAAGTGCCAGCCTCAGTTTCTCCAAAGCAAGGCTTGGAGAGAAGGCCTCCAGGAGAGGACAAGATCCTCGTTTGACTCATAGGCGAGACAGCAAGGATGGGAGGCACAGGGGACTGCCGTTGCATGTGAGTCGGAACAGTGGTCCTGCTCCAGGGCTCTTCAGGGCATGCTTACAGGGAAGCTAAATTTTAATGTGGTTTCTCCTTCGCAGAGGATGGCTGGCATGGACTGGCACTACTTTTCGTTGCTTCGGCTGAATAGGCCTGTCCTGGTGTTAGACTTGCTGAACTACAGCGTGTGTGGCCTGGGTTAGGTCACCAAGAGCTTTATTCAAAGCTGTAAGCACCCTGAAGCCTCTAGACTGGAAATTTAACAAAACCAGGAGAGCTGGGCTAGAAGAAAGCAGCCGGGGGTAAAGCAAGGCCCTAAACTAGATGTACTTAGAGTAGCTCCTCCAGTTTGACTGGATGACCCCGTGAGGCTGGGATGAGAAGGAGGGGATTTCCCCTCCCTGTGCCTGTGCTGCTGGTTTAAATCCAGCCACAACTGAGCAGTAAATAGGAGTTACCATCTGGCAGCTGTGGGGTGACCTGTGTACAGTGAGTCAGTGAGCCCTGGCCACATAGCCCTGCAGACATCTGCCACAGAGGAAGCCCGGGCTGGAAAGCATGTTTTCTTTGGGAATGTGCTGTCATTTGGGTGAGCCCTGCAGTGCTCCCTGCGCATGAGCGCTGCAGTGGCATCCTGGGATACAGCACTTCTGCACCCTAATGCTGCAGCTGCATTCCAGGATACAGTGATGCCGCACACGAGTGCTGAAGTCTCATCCCAAAGTGCATCCCTCCTTGCACACCAGCACTGCAGCAGCACCCCAGGATGGAGCTCTGCTACCCAGCACAACAGCAAGTGTCTGTGTGTTGCAGCTCAGCAGACAGGCTACGCGGGCCCAGCAGCAGAGCAGCATCAGTGGGACCATGTAACTAGAGTAGCTGTGGTTAAAGGAGAACCGGTGCCTCCTAACACTGCTGAACAACCTGTAACCAGCTAAATAGAGTCATGGTGCTGCAGTTGGTCAGGCTGAGCCTGCAGCAGCTTGGGCACATGCATATCTGCCTTAGTGACATGAGATTACTCACAAAGGTAACAAGGTAAATGTTTGAATACAAGGAGGATGCTAAATATCTGACAGTTCTCCAGTGTCTCACAGAGCTGACAAACAGAGAGGGTTTTGAGCAGACATTTGAAGGCAGACCAGGTTTTTTACAAGGAACTTCCTCTCCTGGGCAGATGGGACAAAAGGGGATAAAGCCAAGCAAAACCACACGGCTGCTTATTTAACACTTATATTCAGGCGAGCTGAGGCATACATGCCTCTCACTGTGCAGGGGCTGCACAAACACATGAGGAGACTGAGGTCCTGCCCCAGAGTTTCCAGTCTGAAGAAAAAACCCCAAACTTAGAAGAGTAGCAGCTCTAAAATCTCTCTGTAGATCTCCAGCTGGTAAAAGAAGTGCAGACAGGGGCATGTTCTCTCCACATCAGCTGCACAGCAAGAGCAGCTTAGATGAACTCTCCTGGCTGGTAATAAAATGATTTTACATATGTAGGAAGCAGGATGTGCAAAGCCCAGGAGTCTGATCTTGTTTCTGAGATCAAACAGAGTCTTATTGTACAGGGGTGTGGAGCTGATGTAACTGTCTAGTGTGCCGGACACAATCGCCGTGGTTACGCAGCTGGACCGGAATAAAGCAAGTCTGTATCTGAACTCATTAATTTTTACAACCAACTGAACCACTCTGCCTTTTTCTTTTGCCTTTTCGGTGGCAGAGGATCATCACACAGCATTGGAGGGGCTCTCCCAGTCCATCGGCCCCTTGCCTGCGGTGCCACAGGACAGGGTGAGGAGCAGCCAGACCCATGCGGACCCCCTGGCCCAGCCACCCACTGCATCCCTGGGGATGCCCAGCCAGCTGCACGGGTCTGTTGCTGAGACAGGCCAGGAGCTGTGGGGATTAGGGATGAAAACCCAGGCTTAACGTGAGCAGAGCTGTTGCTCTGTCAGCTACAGGTTATGTCAATGTTTCCATTAGAAACCCCCTTGTGCAAGGTTTATAGCTTGACTGTGAAAGTGCCCTCAAGGCTGGGCTCTGGCAAGCCAGGGAAACCCGCGGGTTTCTGCTGAAAATATTCAGTGCAGCTGCTCCCATGCTTGCACGTTGCTTTTCACCACATGCAAATCAAGGGGGCTTACTCGGCAAGCAGGACTCGGCAAGCTGAGCTGGAAGCACCAGGAACCCTCTGTGAATGGTCCTTGCCTGCCTGCAGCCACAGTGCTGTGTCCCTAGGGCAGGGCAGAGCAGGCAGGATTGCCTGGCCAGCTCTTGCATCGTGGGATCCCAAGCTCCCAGGCAATGCTGCAATGCAAACAATGAGGTGAATTTACCAAGAGGCAAACCAGGGGTGCAGCATCAGAGCCCAGGGCCAAAGCTGCTGGTCAGCTGTGGCAGGATGAGGGTGTGGGACTGGGATTCCTGGTCACTTCTGGCCGTTGGACCAAGATGAGGAAGCCACCTCGTGCTCCTCTGCAATAACGATCCCTGTGTTCCATGGTGGCCCTCCCCGGGATCCCAGTGGAGCATCCTGGTTCAAGCTGATATACAGCCATGGCCCAGGGATGGCGCCAGCTCAGCACTTGGCAGGAGGATTTTATGCAGCAGCCAGAGCCCTGTAAGAGGCTCTCCTTGCCGGCAGCATGCTGAGCCTGGATCTGACCCTGCCCTGGCCGCTTGCTTCCCGTGGGGGTGCTGCCTGGCTATGGGACAAACGGGCATCCAGGCCTCCTCCCTTCAATCCAGCCCTTCCCGCTCCTGGGAAGCTGCTCTTGACACATATACATTTGCCTATTTTAAAGTGCTGCCAAGAGCACTTGCAGGATGAGATTTCACTGTGAGCATGATGTCCCAGGGCAGGCAAGACTGCTTTCTTCCCTTGCTGTTTCGCCTGGAAGGCTGGAAAAGTAGAGAGAGACAGACGTCAGCAAGTCTCTGGGGATGGCGCTGGGCTTTCCAGTGGCACAGCCATCAGCACTGGCATGAGTGGTGGTCTGCTTGACCAAAGTGATCCCAGCTCTTGCAAATAAGGGATGGGTCTATAAGTCCCTGAAAGCCAGGGAACACCGAGGGGGCGTCATGGCCCCAGCCTGTGTGTTGGGAGGATGCTGGAGGGATGCTGCTTCCCTGGCAGGTGCCCAGGGAGATTATGAGGGGATTATGGGGCAAATCTGGTAAAACTAGCAGCATCCATCTGTGTCCAGTAAGGGACTTGGCAGCCCCCCACGAGCAGTGGGAGAGTGAGAGCCCAGAGCAGAGCCTGGCTCCAGAAGTAAAAGCTGCAGCACCAGCCTTGGGGCATAAAATGAAGTATTAAATACTAAGGAATAAGTTTCAGCTTTTTACCCCCATGAAATCAAAGCATCACTGTTTAGATTTATAGGCCATACCAAAGCATATAATGCATTTTAGCATACAGTCTCAGGCTATGACACATCCCCAGACAAGCAGGAGCAGTGCAGCTTGGGCAGGTACCAAGGGGGAGAGGGCACAGGGCAGCTTCAGGTCCCAGGGTGCTCATGGGAACCCTGAGCACCTACTGCACTGGGCTCTTCACAGGCAGGCTTTCTGCTGCCCTGCCATGTCCATGCCATTCCAAACTGCAAGCTCCACTTACCTGACAACCAATAGAGAGAGAAAAAAATGGGGAGAGAAGAAAAAACCCAACTCCTTGCTGTTTTGCTGCTGCCTTTCCAGTATGCTTGAGTTACCATGGTTAGTTTTCCACTGTTCTCCTTGACCCCTGCAGCTTTCCCTTATGAGTTAGTGTCCTGGAATGTCTCTTTACGAGGTGCCTAGAGAAGTAAAGCTGACCTGATGCCAGTGCCCCCACACTGAGGACTTTATTAGTTTTTTTATTTTCTGTCTGGGTGCTCTCACTTGCCTCAAACTTTCCACAGCTGCTAGGATTTATTAACAAGGGAGGTTCGCTTGTGTCCTGCCTCCCCTTCCCCTGCTTGGTGAACTGGTGGTGTTGCTCTGCCAGTTACTATTTCTAATGCCTTTTGGGGCGGTTTAGGGAGATCTAAAGATTTTGCTTGTGCAGAACTTGCAAAGATCTCCTGAAAACCAAAATAAGTCCTAAAAGAAATGTGGGGGCCACAGAGGGAAACAACCATGATTGGACCATCCTGATGGAAACACAGGAGATGGCAAGTGGAGTCCAACCAGGAGATAGCACTGGAACCAGGAAAGCCAAAACCAGCCGCATTGTTGCTGCTGGGATGCAGCTCCCAAGAATTAAGAGGTTAAAATCATTTTGGTTCCCCAAAATGCATGGATGCTTAAATATTGGAGTGGGGAGAGCCTCCTTGTCTCCCACACCGGAAGGGCCCCATGGCACTGAGCTGTAGGCTGAGGAGGAGGCTGAAGGGTGATGGAAGGACATGTGGAGATGTGCTGCATGGGCAGGAGTGATGAGCAAGGCTGAAGGAGCAGAGAGGCCCTGAAAAATAAACATGCTGAGGGCCAAAAGGATACAGGGAGGGGAAAGAAGGGACAGACTTTTAAGGCAAGAGGAAAAATGGCCAAATATTTATTTGTCCATAAAGTAAGTCTCCATAGCAATGAAATGGTTCACAATACATTTCCCAAGCAAGCCCAGCCATGCAGCACGCAGGCAGAGCTGCAGGAGGGAACGTGAAGCCTGCCTGGGCACTGCATTCCTGGGGATGGCCAGTCTGGCATGAGGGACACCAGCAGGGGACAGGGAGGGGATGCCACTTGGGGAGCACCATGAAGATCCAGCTGATGCCATGGGCGGTGGCAGTGGGGTTACTGATGTGCTGGGGGGAGGTGGAAGGAGTAGGTGGAGTTTTAAAGCTCTGTGTGTCAGGCCATCTCAGGGTCAGGTGAGTGTGAGATGCACAAGCCCAACCAGGGTTAGGCAGGCAAGGACACAGGATGTGCTGCCTCAAAATGTTGGGAAGACAAAGGGGCTGTGTGACGGGATAAAAGGCTGACTGCTGCAAAGGAGCTGGAGATGCTGCCCAGACTGGCGGCAGCCTCAGCTCAGCAGCACAGACCCCATCACACCTGGTACATGACTCTGGGGTTACAGGGCACCTTGAATTCATTACTGAGCAAGCAGCATCTCCTGGGCGGGTGCCAGCAACAGCAACACATCCATGTTTTCCAGCTGGGGCAAGTCCTGCATGGACCACACCGGCAGCGGATTGCCTGCCTCAGGAAGCACAGGAAGTTCCCCATGCCATCCCACCCCAGAGGATGGGAAACAGTTGGAAGGGGCCTGCTCCTGAGCCCTGAGCTGCGTAGGGAGCCCTTCCCCGGCCACCTTTGCCTGCTGCTCTGCCATGTGAACTCAGCTGCTGTCTGACCTCAACATATCTCAGCAGCAGCATCGAGCACTGCTCCCAGAGCTCATGCTTAGACAAATGTCACTGCAAATAACTTGGCTCCAATATACAGGGACATAAATTCCATTATTTTGATGTCAGCTGCACAATTTGTTCCTGTAACAAGGTGTTTTAACCTCGCTTCATATTCACTGTTCTGCCCGCTTTGATTTTACTGTAAATGACTGAATTTGCTTTTGAAGTGGTGCCAGTGCCCCATAAATCTTGACACTCACTGTAAGAAAGGAAAGAGCCCTCTGCAAACCCACTGTTTGGTTTGCAGAGTGGTGGCGGGGGCGGGGGGGGAAACGACGACTGCCGGGGCACTGGGATGGTCCCTGCAGGGATCCTGTGGAACTCAAAGCAAGGTTCAGCTCTGAGCATTCACCTGTTTTTTTCCATCAGGGAGACGGAACGTAAGAGGGGAGAAGGTGGCGGGGACGGGGAGTTGCATCTCTCTTAAAACCATGAATCGTGAGCCGGCCTCATTCAGAGATTCACAGCTCCTTTGAGGACCCAGCCAGCACTTACAGCTTGCAAGAAAACCCCAGACCAAGCATGATTTGTGTGGTTTGAGGTTTCATCCCAAGCTGCTTTTAAGTGTTTCAGTTCCCAGCACCTCTTCCAGAGTGTGCTGGAGGTGAAAAAGCGCAATAAAACCACCCCCCACAAAACCCACACTTAACTGAACATTTCCAAGGCCAGCAGCACTTGGGGGACAAAACCTTCCATTATTGCCATCACCCAAATTCCTTCTACCCCAGCAGCAGTTGGATCAGACTCCTGCTTTCCAGCCGGCAATACTGCCTTGGTTTTGTTCTTCATCTGCCTGAGTGTTTCTGCCCAGGCTGCCTGGTAATGCAGCCTGATGAATTCTGAAGGTACTACTTGCAAGACACGCTGTTCCCTTGAGCTGCCTGCCCTGGAAGTGTGATCCCCCCACCTGAGCCTGGCAGGGATTCAGGTGCTGACCCCAGGGCCCACACCAGGGTGAGGGTCGGACTCATGACCAGCAGGAAGCTGTGGCCCTGCCATCAACAAACAATAGTTGGAAAGGGGCCATGGCCTTGGCCAGCCTCCTGGAATGGGGACGGGAATGGGGATGGTTGCCTGGTGGTGAGGGCAGAGGCTGTGCTCCTCTGCAAGGGACAGACCTGGTCCTGCCCAACTGCATCCCGGCCAGATGCCTTACCCATGTGCTGCCACACACACACATGGGCTCCTTCAAAGGAAAAGGATCCCTTCCCAGGTTATGGCAGAGGAGCGTGGGAGCACAGGGAGTTGGGGTGGTGCCTGGTGTCGGGTGCACAGTACCTGCTGTGCATGGCGCATGGTGCATGTTGCACAGGACATAGTGCAGTGCCCATTGCAGTGGGGTGCACAGTGCACAGCGCAGAGCATGCACAGCGTGGTGCATGGTGCATGGTGCGCAGTGTGCAGCGCAGGGCGTGCACAGCGTGGTGCTCAGTGCGTGGTGCGCAGCATGTGAGGCTCAGTGCACGCTGTGTGGTGTGCAGCACGCAGCGCACTGACCTCTTGTTGCCTCTGGCCCTGAGCGAGGGCCAGGAAGGGAAGTGCTGCCGGTACTGCTGCTTTCATCGGAGATCTGGAGCACCGAAGCCTGCCGAGATCCTAATCAGTGTGGGAAAGCAAAGGCAGGGCCTGCTCTCGCCCTGGCCTGCTGGAGATGCCTTTTATTTTCGTAAGCTTTATCACAGCCCGCAGCCCCTGATAAACCACCGTCAGTAAACGGAAGGGAGCGTGGCGGCCGGCCAGGGCCGCTCGCAGACGCACGCGCTAGCTGCAGCCCAGCTCCCTGGGGGGACGCCCCATCACACGCCAACTTTCAAAGCCTTCCTTTTATTCCTCCACCGCCTCCCAGCGCAGGGAAAACCACATGGCCCCGCCATGGGGGACCGGCCAGCGCCTGCCGGAGAATTCCTGCTCAGCCCCAGCCTCCCCCGTGACCCCGATGTGTCTCCAAGCCGGGGTCCTGCTCCCAGCGCACCACACGAGCTCTCTCGGGGCCATGGCAGCTCAGGATGTGGCCAGCCCCGACCTCGGGACTGGGGGAGGGCAGTTTTAGGATGGTTGCATCCTCTCCAAGTGGCAAGAAGGGGGTCGGTCACATCCCACTGAAGGGCTCAAGCAGCAGCTGGTCTCAGTGCTTCTCCCCAGGGCTTCTCTCCTGTTGAATTTGAGGATTGCTGGAGTCTCCTGCAAATTGCCGGTTTGGGCTGTTTCTTTTCCCTTCTTTCTTTTTTTTTTTTCCTTTGCAAAAATTTTGGGCTTTGTTTAGGAAGGTTTACATT
Source organism: Psittacus erithacus (assembly GCA_009867235.2). Classification (NCBI taxonomy): domain Eukaryota; kingdom Metazoa; phylum Chordata; class Aves; order Psittaciformes; family Psittacidae; genus Psittacus; species Psittacus erithacus. The sequence goes on along the minus strand of WYDI02165753.1, from coordinate 173,731 downwards.
CTTCCTGAAGCATGGAAAAATAGGATCCAGGGGGATGTTTCCACACTGGCTCCTCAGACTGACAATGAAAGTTAACCCTTTTCCATTCCTGTTTGGAGTTGCTGCTGATGAAAGGCTTCCCTGCCCAGGCTGGCTACTGTCCCGCAGCTCCCACCAGTTCCCAGCTGTGTGGTGTCCGGCTTTCCTGTGGCCTTATCTCCCCTTCAGCATCTTCCTTCCATTGCAGGCAGGGGCTGGGGACAGGAGAGTTTGCTTGTGTTTCATTTTGCACCGTGACTTACAGTAGCTAATTTTAAGTCGTACCTTATCCCAGCCTTTGCAGAAAGCAGCTTGCTGTAGCTGGGTACCAGGTTTTTGCTTCTACACGTGTATTCCCTTGCTACAGTGGGACGAGCTGCCTGGGACCAGTGGAGGAGGGCTTTGGTTGCTGCTGGCTTATACCTAACCTGCCTGCACTGCCATTTGTAAGGGAGGCCACCCAGCTGGTGCTGACCGCTTTTGCTGCAAAACCGACTCAATCTGATACAGAAACAGCGCAGATCACAGCACTGTGAATTAAAGGTATATAAAATGCATGCCACATCACATGTTCCAGAGCTTTGGCTGAATGCAGCTGGTCCAGTTCACTCCAGCCAAGATGCGGTGGGCGCCCATGGGTGGCTGCCATCTGCATTTGCCCGGGCACCGTGGCTCCATAGGGCTGCACAGAAGCCTCTCTTTGTCTGCATTTGAGCAGTCAACAGCATCTCTTGGGACTCCCTCTGTAGCTCCAGGGCTGCAGTGGAGGTGGCAGCAGGCAGCAGCCTGGGGGACATCTTCCTCTGCCAGTGTCCCTTCTCATAGCAACATGCCATAGCATGCTTCCCCCCCTTCTGCAGCTTCCTCACGGCTTTTCATCCCATTTCTCCAGTTTGCCACAATCCTTTTTCTGTCCATGGCCCCAGCCTTGCATGGCATGCAAATTTAATAAATACGCTCTCTGTTTCTCCATGCTGGCCATTAATGGAAGCGCTCAATGGCACTCTCCAGCCCCACAGTGAGCCATTGAGAGCTGCTCTCGCAACACTGTCCCCCTGCTCCCTCCACATCCATCCTGTAGCACCCATCCTGGCCCCACTGCCCCACCACCCAGCAGGCAGGGCAGGCAGAGCACCCTGCGCCTGCCTGCAGCTCCCGTCCCACAGCCACTGCTACCCCTTGGTCTGCAGGCTTGTTATACCCTATTGCTGACAGAAATCAAATTGGACTAACATAGTTCATTCTTGACAAAGCCATATCAGGTATTACTCATCTCTGTGCTAACTTCCAGATGCTCACAAAACTGCCTTGGATTATTCAAACCAGCATTTTTCTGGGATGAGAAATGTGATGGCTGGGCTGTAGCCCTCCACTCCTCCTTTGTCCAAGAGGAGTACTGCTGGTCTTGGGGTACCAAGAGGGCATCTTCATGGTTGCTCTCACAGGTACTGCTGATGGCTCTGAGATCCCAGCAGGGAGTTTGATCCTAGTTTGCTGCTGAGATGGATCCGGCCCAGCCATTCTGAAAACACGAAACATACCATGTAACATTGAGGGGTTGTTTCTCCTACTCCCATGATACTTTTGCCCCCGAAAGAGGCATGTTAATGGGGGGACTGAACCCTTCAACTATTACAGATGAGAAGTACTTTATTTTCCAGGCTCACTAGAAGAAAATTTTGCACACACAAACACACTGACTTTCTGCAACTGTTCCCACTCTTGGAAGAACATCCCTTTCTGTCAACAGGAACACTTTCCTGTTGGATGTTCCAGTTACACTCCATATAATCTTTCAGGCAAGAATCTTTAGATGCTTTGTTCCTCCTTGTGTAATATGTTGGCTCAGGGTCCTGGCTCTGTTGAAAGCAAAGGAGTTTGAGGGCTTTTGGGGCCTTGAAGGATGGGGCCCATGGCACAGCAGTGGAAACCACACAGAATTAAGGCTAAATTTATGAGACCCTGGTTTCTCACCCCAGGAGTCCTCCAGGGGAGCTGGGCAGCATGGGGTCCTGGTCCACAGCCAAGGACCCTGCATGCCAAGCTTATGTCCACAGCATGAGCCACTTCCACGTACTCACCCTTGATTCCAAGGGACTTAGGCTTCTTCTGGAGGTGTCCATTAGCAAGACAGGCTGAGACCCTTCTCTGATGTCCTGCCTGTCAGAGAGCCTCCAGGGATGTTCCAATGGGATGTGGCATTAGTCACATGACCAAGGAGCATCCTTGAACTTTCCTCCCTGGGGTTTTGTTCTTTAAGGTGCTGGCAATGAGAAAACCCTCTCCATGTCCTTCCCCCGCCCCAAAGCGTCCTTTACAAAAATAAAGTGCCCGGAATAGCCCTAGACAGTGCTTGACATTTGCCAGACAGCTGCTGTCAAGAGTGATACAAAGGTTATGGATTGCTCCCTGCCTCGCTTCTCCTCCCTCCACACCACCGCCTGTGTGAACCCTGGAGCAGGGCCAGGTTCCATGGGAGTCCCGTGGTTTGGAAAAGCCAGATTTAATTTGAGAGGGAGCTGGGATGCGGGGGGATGTTTGTGTATTGCTGCCTTCTGTCCTGGCTGGACAGCTTGGAGCAGAGATGGGGCGACTTCTGCAAGGGGAGCTGAAAACCCTTGTGTGAGCTTTGCCCATGCCTGGAGTGGCAGGATGCTGCCAAGAAGCCTGATGTCTGTGGTGCAGAGTTGTCCCCATCTGTGAGGTGCTGGGCACCTTTGCTTGGCCTTCCAGGTGTCTGAAAACAGAGAGGGGCTGCCCCATAGTGACCTACCTGCAGGGTCACAGCCAGACCTAACAGTCCCCAACAAATACACAGTCAGCCCAGGAGGCTGGGAGGCCAGCTGTGCCTGGAAAAGTCATGACTTGAAGGAACACTTAGGAGTCAAAGCCCCAGCTCAGGTGTAAGGAGTCATGCAGCCTGGGAATGAGCAAGAAGGTGAGAGAACTGCAAGGATGTGGTGGTCAGTGCTGGAATCGGCACCTGGAGAAGGATGTGGGGACATGGTGAGAGGCCAAAACAAGGGCCTGGCCTTGTGACGAGAAGCAAAAGGGACACAGCTTAGGGAAGAGAAGGCTGAGAGGCAATTTAAGCACCTGCAAGAGTCAGGGGAGACCTTCCTTCTGAGGTGGCTCTGGCCCTGTGCAGACTGGAGAGCTTATCATCTTCCCTGGGAGCACCCAAGGGGGGTTGCAAACAGGGTCAGGGCACTATCTGTGGCCAAGAGGGGATATGAAATTGCACGGGAAGTCTCCTTCCCACCAAGCTCGACAGGTGCATCTTGTAGTAGGACAATGTCTCACTACAGAGTGGGAAAAGCCCCTGTTTTGTGGGGCCGCTGTTTTATACAATGAAAAGAAAGTCACAATCTGAGCCTGAAAAGTGAAAGATGGAAGCATAAACTTTCAAATTAAATACATAGAGAAATGCTTGTAATCCATGATCTTAACCAAAATGAGAAGCAAGCAGTAGCGAGCGATGACCCATTTTTTTTTTATTGAGTAAATGAAGTTATACATGTATTTTAAGCAAAAAAAAGACAACAGTCTTTAAATAGAAATGAAAACAAAGCATGCATACAGGAAGGATGTTTATCACTTAGGACAGAAGAGTGTCTTTGAAATGTTAAATGCAGTAAAAATTTGTCTTACACTATATAAGTCAGGAATAGAGGCCTCAAATAGCAGCTAAGTCCCAGCAACAGCACCAGACTCATGCTGCCTTGAGCTGGAGGCAAGGAGGCAATCAGCAGTCAGGGAAAAGTGCAGGATCACTGTCAGCTCCATCCATGACTTTACTAACTTTGGGAGATATCAAACAGTGGGAGGTCTCCGGGTGTGGGTTTGTTTTCCCTTACCACAACTGCGGGGCTTTTTCCTGCATGGAGCAGGGTTCCTGCTCCCTGGAAACCCCTTGGGGCCCTGCGGTGGCTGAGATGAGGAGACCAGAGAAGTCACAGGAGCTGGTGGGTCTGTCAGAGATGCGCAGCCCAAAGGAGCCCCACGGACAACCTGGCTTGGCTTTTTTTTGCTTTTTCCTCACACTTTCATGCTGACGTAAATGAAGGTTTCCAGGGGAGTGCTGGTATCTGCTGAGGCCGTGTTGCCAGTTTTCTGCAGGATCTGTCCTGTTTCCTGGGACGTGAGACTATTTTAAGGACTCTTCAGATCTCTGAAAAAAGTCACTTCTAAGATGTTTTTCCGTGCCTGTTTCTCCAGCATGCACACTGATTTGTCCCTGCAGTTTCAACACCCAGCAACTTTGATGTCTACAAGTCTGCCATGCTCACCTCTGAAGCATTTCCCATCACATGTCTGGCTGTTTATACCTTCAAGGCACGCAGCCACCCTTTTCTGTTTAAGGACTGACTTGACCACATCAGTAGAGAGAGAATTTCTAAAAATAGACGAACTGGCAAACTTCACAATCTGGAAAATGACATGCTTTTGAAATCTCTGGAAAAGAATGGATTTCTCAAAGTATAGTTTACAAATACTGATTTCATTATTTATGGTAGCTGTAAAGTGCGGTGCGTTCAGAAAGCACTGTCCCACTGAAGAAGTGTGTTACTCATTACCACAGCTTTAGCATTCCAACATGTTCCTCAACTGAAATTTAGCCAAGAGAACAAGCTGGGGGCATACACAGGGGCAGCCTAGGGGAAGCTGCTTCTTATTTCATGTTGGAAAAAGGCAATGAATAGGAGAAGGGGAGACTCAGGGGGACTGCCAGAGCCTCTGATAGAGTATCTTGCAGCACCAGAACAAGAGGGCAATGCAAAAAAATCTTAAAAGTAGCAAATTCAGAGTGGAAAACAGAAGGAAATAGATTTTCATGGAGTGAACACCCAGCCCAAGACACCTGGTGGGCTGAGGATGGAGCTGTGGGAGTGGCGGGACTCTTCTCTGGCTAAGGTTCTGGGGCTTGAAGGCACAAAACCCATGAGTTTTGGAAAGAAAGACCAATGTGTAAAGTACCCAGAGGATTTCAGATGAGTGGTTCTCCTCCCTTCTTGCACTCAGTGTCTTCTCCTCCCATCCCTCCCTGGTACACAAAAAATTTCTCATCATTTTTGCTGTTCTTGCTTCAATATTTCACTCAAGTCAGCAACCTCTGACATTTTCCTAACATTCTGTTCTGGACTGAGACTACCTCTCTTTCAAGTCTTTTGAAAAGCTCCTATTTTGCCCAAGAATCTTTCTCAGGATCCCAGCATTTGAATTTCTCTGGGGTCACTGTTTTGTCTCTGCCACATGTTGTTCCTCATGCACTCCACTTCTGTCATTCTTAAAGCCACTGGTAGCTAAGGGAACACACTCCTTTTTGTGTCAGCTGCCCTGGTCTTATTGTTTCTTTTAAAAGCTTTATTTCATCATTGCTCTCTGCTCCTCTCACTATTTCCACCAGTGTATTTGTAGACATGGGTAAGTATTGCAAGACCGCCTGCACCTGTTCCTCCAACTTCTCCTCTGCATCTTGCCTTTCTGTGGAACCCTCTTGCAGGAATTCCTCTCCCAGGCTTGTGTTTCACTCTCAAGCTGTACCTTTGCAGCTCTGAAACCATGCTGTGAAGTCTTGGCACTGCAGAAGTAAGAGGTTTCTCAGGAATGTTTCCTTTGGATTTGGGGTCTGCTTCAACTGTTACAGCCATGTATAGATGTATAAGTGTGTACATACATATATATATATATATACACACACTGGGGAAATTTCTGACATCCCACCACAATGGCAAGCGATTGGAGGAGAGCATCTTGGCACTGAGGGTGATATCCACAGCCCTTCTGCCAGTGCTGGTCTTCTGCAGGAATCCTCCTCCAGTTGCTGCTCCTGAGCATCTGCACAGTCCCTTGCTTCGAGAATGCTGCATCAGTTTGGTACCAAGGGGGTGCCGCACTTCCTAAGTCCTTGTTCAGACACTGTGTCAGGGTCATTTGCATAGTGGTGGCTGGAACTGGGATTTTCAGGATTTGTCCTGCTCCTCCTTCAATTCACTGGGAGGTGCATGAACACATCTATGGTGCCCTGCTGTACAGCTGAGAGGAGGCTGTTCCTCTCATGTGTTGAGAAAATTCCTGCTATTAGAACATACTCCCCCTAAAACCTTTGGCCTGCGTCCTCAGCTGCTACCTCCCATGGTCAGCATAACTGGGCACATCTGCCCTTTTACAGAGCTAATCACACAGTGGGGCATGGTGGTGGGAGCTGCTGGGGGGATAAGCAGCATTCCTGAAGTAAGAAGTTAATGCCACACTATAATGATTTGCTCTCTAACATATTTGTAAGTTTTACATCTATCTGACATTTTAGGGCCAAGCAACACTACAAGAGACAACTACTTCCATTGCTCACTGCCATGAACTTTCACAGCTTTTCTGCCTTCCTGTACCATGTTTGCATGGCACAGGGTGCTGGCCTTGATGGGACAAGCCAGGATGCCCCAGGAGCTGAGCAAACAGATTCCCACCACACAGAGATGCACCTCACCTCCAGCCAGACTCTGAGTGAAGGACTGTTACTTTCCAGAATGGATTTTCTGGCAGTAGCATCCCCTTAAAGGTGTCAATAAATCCCATTCCAGAGTGGCCCACTGAGGTTGCATGGAAAAAGCAAAATAAAAATGGCTTTGGGAGGAACAAAAGCACCTTCTTGACCGACTTGTGAAGACAGAAGACAAGGTTTGCAATTTCCCAGAGAAGAGGAATGTGTACATCTCCCTGAAGCAGGAGCCACATGCAGCAGCCCCCTGCCTGCCTGACCCTCGCATGTGGCCCTGTGGCCATCCCAGTTTCAGTGTCAGCCACGAAGCTGGCATCCGCATCCCGTGCCTCAGCTGACACAGGGACAGCAAGGACTTTGCACCATCTGGGCATGGGGAAAGCATGACCAAGGGACAAATGTCACCAGTATGCTTGATGGCACCATACCCAAAGCACGCAGATGGCTCCTCTGTCAGCCCTGACGCGGATGTGGAGGGAGGTAAGAGGACACCAACCCACCACTGACAGCTCCTGGCACCAGCCCCCTCTCCTTTCTTCTCCTGACTGAAATTTTCCAGCCTGCAGGTCCTGCTGTGGCCATGGCTGGGGGCAGATGTCACATTGCAATTGCACCCTGCAGAGTGCTGGACTAGGAGCATTCTGGCTCAGCTTCTGGGCAGCATGACCCCAAAGCCAGACCTGTCTGCATCTTGTGGGCAACCTCACCCCTGCATGGTCCAAGCCTACAGAAGGTTTTGCAGGTGCAGCTGCATGCTGTGACAGGGTGTCCCAGAGGATCAGTGTCTCCTTGGGCTCAGAGAAGCTGGGCTCCAGCCACTCTCAGTCCTGCTCAGACGCCTGTGGCCAGATGGGATATAGACTCTACTGCCTGAGCATCCCCATTCTCTTTCTCCTGTGGCCTCCTGCCTCTCTGCCACCTTTCACACACCATCCTCACTTTTGGATGCTTCAGAGACACTGGTTCCCTCTGTCTGGATTTGATTAGTGCCCATGTTTGAGCTGATATCCAGCCTTTCCCTCCAGTTTGCCATCACAGTGATACATGGAGACTGTCCCATAGCTGGAGCAGTTTGCAGCCCTGCAGAGTTACAGTCCACTGCACTGGTGTCCGCATAGGGTCCAGGGTTGTGCAAGGGGTTGTGACACAGACAGAAGGGCATCCTTGATCATGAAGCTTTTCCCCACCTTTTGGGGCCATCCTGATGTTGGGATTTTGATACACAAATGTGCATTACAAGATGACACATATGCACATATGCATTTTCTCCCTTTGCCCTGAGAAATGGCTTTACATTTAAGTCGCTTCTCACTAGCTGCAGAGCTGCTGCTGCTCCTGTTCCCTCAGAACCTCAGAAAGGGCTGCACACCTGACATCCCACCACTTTGCACCTGAGTAGCAGGAAAGACAGCTTATAAACTAAAAGGGGCTTCCAAAAGCTTGCTTGCAGAACCCATTGCTCACCACCAGCTGCAGACAAGCTGTGTGTGCAAATGGAGCGAGCCAAAGAGCAGCTGGAGTCGCATGCTGGGGGATTAAGGGAGCTCAGGCGAGGGGGGTGCCAGGGCCTGTGCTTTGGTGGGAGAGCCAAACCCACCACCAGACCCTCTCCCCAAAGTCCCTGGTGTCAGCGTTGCTGTGCCAGAAGCTCTGCAAATTCTGCTGATCTGACAGAGATGAGGCAAGGGCAGACATCAGCAAGTCCAGGGTGCCCCATTACCCCACTCGCCTGGGCTACACGGCTCCTTCCAGCTCAGGGACAGGGATCAGCAGGTCTCAGGGGGCCTGTGCATTCCTCTGGGGGCCAGGGCTTTGGCCAGGTGGAGATTTCTCCCTGCAGCTTTTGGGAGCAGAGCCTGGAGCCAACAGGGAAAAAGAGGGGGCAATAACTCTTCTCTTTGGAGGAGAGCTGCTAATGGGTGATTAATGGACATGGCCAGACCACTGTGCTTGTGCCATCTGATAAGAGGCCTCCTGACAAAACAGACCTGTTGCTGGGGAATTCATCATGCCTCACTCAGCAGCCATCAGATAAGAGTAGGGCTGGATAGGTCCCATTCATCCTCTTCATTCCCTCTTCTCCACCCTCTCCTTTCACCCTGTTTGTCAGAGCGTTTCATTCTCAGAAGTGAACTCTAAAGGCGCAGGGATGCTGCGTCATGTGCAGGCAGAAAGATGCAAGGCTGACCCACTTTTAGGGTTTAGGGGCTGTGGCTCCCAGTCCTGTGCTTTTTATTAGTGTCCTTGTAGGCTCTTGCCCCCTTTTTTCTCTCCTTCCATGAAAATCATCCAGTTTAAAACCAAGGAGTCACACTTACACGGAGAGGGCAACTTTGTGGTGGCAATGTCTGAACATATGTAATGCACCTTTTGTGGGTGAAATGCTGTTGGGTGACAGTGAGAACTGGTTGTGTGTCAAACTCTGCCCATCCCACATTCAGCCAAAATCCAAACTTCCTACACTTCAATACTACTTTTTTTTTAGTACTACACACTTAATTACTACTTTTTCACCTCATCTGGGGGTTTTTGGGAGGCTGTGGACCCCACTAGCACACTCCCCACAGGCACAAGGTCTCTGCCGCAGGGCTGCAGGCTGTGCATGCTCATGTGTCAGTGCAAGTCAGACCTCCATAATGGGGATGGATGTAATCCCAGACCAATAGTGCTGGAAAACCTGCTTCTGCCAGCGAGTCCCGGCAGGAGTGCCCAGGGGCCATAAATGGCCCTGTGAGTGTTTCAGGGTACCCAGCGCGTTGGTGTGAGCTGCTACTAGGCTCAGGCTGTGCTGCAAACACAAGCACATCTGATAACGCTGCAGGCTTCACCAGCCTTTCAGCCCCCTCTCTCTTCCAGCACAGAGCTCCAGCACCCTGCCCTGCCTGTGCTGGGATGGGGCAGACTCCCAGCCCCATACCCAGCCATTGCTGACCAGGCAGCCAAAAAGACAGATTTCCAGCGAAGCTAGTCCTATAGGCGTACATACACACATATATATACATATATATGCATGTATGCATGTCTAGCTGGGACATGGCGGAGGTGTGGGGGGATATGCAATCAGGGATCTCCAGCAACCCAGGGGTCATGTTTTCCTCCCCTGCAGGATGGGGAATGGGGAATGGACCTCAGCCAGGGCAGGGACTGCCCGGGATGCACCACCACAGACCATACAACAGCCCCATGCCAGGACACTTCCCACCATTCCTCTTCGAAAAGGCTTTTGCGAGCAATGTCGTGGAATGGATTGAATTAGATCCTAATAAAGAAGTGGTAATTTGCAAACTGGAAATGCTCCAGAGTCCCAGGACCCATTCATTAAAGTCTCCTCCTCACCTTGCTTTCCCTAGAGGTATCTGATTGAAGGTAGATGAGCTCTAGCCCTGCTCTAAAGGCTTTCCTTCTGCATGCCTGCTCCTGCACTTGCTGTCCCTCTCACAGTTTCAGTTTTCTCCCATCCTGGAAGTAGGAAACGATTTTTTGAAATGCTTTCAGATTAAAGTTAGGACTAATGATTGACCAAAAAAAAAGCATCAAAGAACTATTTTTGTTTGGAAATTTTTTTATATTGAAAAAGTAGTTGTTACAGAAAGCATTTGGTTTTAGGGTAAAGCTTTCAAGCCCAAAACAGCTTTTGTTTTTATGACAGTAGTATTTCAAGAAAACCAGATTTTTTAAAAGATAGCATTTTGGGGCCTTTTTCCTTTTGAAATAAATTAGAAACTAGAGTAGGAAATACATTTAAAAAATCAAAACTTCAGTCTAAAATGGTTGTTTTTTACCAGTAAAGGCAAAACCTTCCTTTTCCAAAGACACAAGAGCTCCCAGGATGGTTGGGTTGGGTCCTTGCCACAGCATTCTGCTCCTCCCTTGTCATAGTGGGAGAGTGATGGTGACTTGCAGACCTCCCCCAGGGCCAGCAGTGGTAGGCAGATCATGGTGGCACAGTGCTGACACAGGGGAAACCTGTGGGGTTGGGGGGAACAACAGTCCCTTCCTCCTTGCATGGGCACAAGACCTGCCCCTTTGGGACAGCAACCCGGTGTTTGGCTGCAGGGAGAGGTGGCACCTCTGCCACTGGGAACAGGACCAGCACTGCCAGCTGGGCCCCCACGGATGTCTCAACGCACAACTGAGTTTTGCAATTCTGGGTGGCCCAGGGGCTGTGGGACCTGCTGTCCTATTTCCCACCCCTGGCACTCCCCATATGGCATGTGGGAGTGCAAGAACTGCTACAGGGGGTTTGATCCCACTGCTGGGGGTTCAAGCAGCGACAGCCTTTTGGCTGGGCTTCCCGAGCTGCCTTATGGCAGCAGGTGCCTTGAATCTGAGCCATGGGCTGAGCTGGGTGTCTAGAGGTTGGGGTGGCTCTGCCATCCCAGCAATGTGCCCTCTAAGCAGGGATCAGCAGCTAGGAGAAATGTTATCCTGACAGGCCCTGTGAACGCTCAGCAGCTAAGGTCAGAGCAGAGGGGAAGCTGTCAGAGCCCTTGGACCGCTGGCAATTGCCTCTCGGCATTTTAGCTCTGCTGACTGCCCAGACTGCTGTCTCCCAGTTGACTGGAAGGGAGGGAGTTGTGGGCATGTGCCTGCAGCACCAGGGCCAGGCTGCACGATGGCATCTCCAGCAGCAAGGGGGGACCCTGGTCTCACACATGGAGGAGGTAGCTGGGAGCATCCTGCCACCGGGCAATGGAGGGGAGCCACACCAGGCAGCTGGCTCTAGGAGTCCTTAAACATTGCATCAGTGCTGTGCAAAAGCCAGCCAGGGTACACTGCAGAGCAGTGGGATGGGATCAGGCTGTGGGATCATTTTGTGACAGATTTAGGGTAAAAAATGGGCTCACACACACAGAGCCAGCAGCCCCACCATATATTTGCACTGTAGCCCAGCCCTTGCATGCACAGTAAACCATCTCTTAGTTCGCTGGTAGGGGATGGATATTTAGTTACTGCTAAGAAAGCACTTAGTTTTCCACTGATATGAATTGGGAAAAGCAGATAATTCATCTGTAGGGCTCCTGACAACCCTTAGTACCCTCCAACTCCTGAGTTATGAAATTACAAACTATCCATCAGCTGCCTTCTCCTTGCCTTCTGAGCCTTCAGCTGATGCTCCTGTTGCCTCTTCCATGGGATGGCTCTGCCCAGTTTAGCCAGGCAGAGGCTGCCACTGAAGGTGTGTCGGTGACCCTGGCTGCTTCCAGGCTCCTCCATGAACACAGGGAAGGTTTAAGCAAGCTAATTCACTCTTCCCACCTTGGAACCCTGTGAGAGACAAATGTTGCCCAGCAAATATACCCGCTACATAAACAGGGTCATTAGCACTTATATACATGTATGCACACAAACTCCAGTGAACTACTGAGGGGGGCAGACCAGAGAGAGAAGGGGAGCCCTACCTGCCTTTACAAGAGAGCTGGTCCATCACCAAAGAGATGAGGCGCTGTCCTAGCAGAAGGCTGGTTAAATCTCACACTCCGTATTTCTTTCTCTTTCTAGAGCAATCGAACCTCTGCAGAGAATCAGTAAGGCCAGCACTCATTTGAAACAAAGTATGCAAGCCTTGGAAAGATTTGTCTGATACTTTGTGAATATTTGACTGATGTGTTCGGAAAGTGTAACAAAACCCATACCGGAGAAGTGCCGAAGGGGCTGTTTGCTTTTCTTCCTCAGTTCTGGCAAGGAGAAAATGCTGACCCCAAGCTCCCAAGTTCAGTTCCTCCTCAAGCAAGCTGCTCCGCTTCAAGGGCTTTCAGGAGAGAAGTTCAGGGCTACGCCTAATGCCAACAGCAAACATTTTCTCCACTTGAGAGGCCGTGTGGGGATACTCGCAGGCAAGCAGCAAGTGGCAGGCGCAGCTTGCAAGCAGGGCCTGCCTCTGCTTCGACGAGGGGGGACAGCTCAGCCCTACAGCCGGTACACACTGGATGTTGTTCTCACAGCAGGAAAGGCTGCGAGCCGCCACAGCTGTGGCCAGGCAGTGGAAAAGGTGCCAGTGGAGGGCTGGAGCCCCAGACTTTCTCACTGTGCTGGAGCTCGTCTACAGCCAAGGGCCAGAAAGGCCACGCTGCTGTTCTTGGTTTGCAGAGATAAGCCCGAGCCACCATGTTCAGTCAGTGCCCAGGTCAGAGTTTTCCCACAGCCTGGGAGCATTTGCATCCTATGTTTGGCTTGGCCTACAGTCTCTAACACCCCATGGCCCCATTTCGTACCCGCTAATATCATTGTCTGTCTGTCTGCAGCAGACTCCCAATTTGCATGGATGCAATCTAGGAAAGACTCCAAACTAATTGTATTAGAGCTTTGTTTGGTCAACAGGTTTAGAAGGGGCTGAAAGCATGAACTCTGCTTCTGCCTGACCCTCCAAATGTGGGTAGCTCTGACCAGGTAGTTAGCCTCTCTCTCCAAAGAGTGCACCACAGGCTGACTAGAGTCATGAAGAAATCAATGGCAGGGCAGTATTAGGGATATTCCACATCTCCACTAGCTGGGGAAAAAGTACTGACTCTGCCTCTCTTCTTACCCCTTAAAAGCTATCATTGGCAATGGACCCATCATAACATTTGACTAAATACAGCAAGAGTTTTGGAATCATATCTCTGGTGAAATGGGTATCTCAGTGTGGCTGTTGGCCAAGCAGCATGTCCTGGGCACTGTAGGGTCTGAAGACCTGGCTCTGCCTCCTGAACACAGCTGTTACTTTATGGGGTCAGGTGGGTGATGTTGCTTGGGGCCTGCAAGGACAAGCTCAGCACTGGCCCCAGGAAGGAGCACCGTGGCAGCTGTACTAGCGAGTACTGAGGGCATATCAGCATCTTTTGGGCAAAGTGCCTAAAGACCAAAGTGGAATTTCAGACTGCAGCCATCCCACCCTGCTTGTGCCATTATAAGCACTCAGGCTTCCCCAACAGGAGCTTCCTGTGACTCTCACCAAGCCAGCTCCCTGAGAACAGGGAGGGCACTCAGTCACTGGTGCTAATGTGGGTCAGGAGCTGCAGCAGAGATGGACCTGGGGCTGGCAGCACACCTCCAGGACATGCTGCGGGTTGGGGATCATCATTGTTTTGCCCTGTCTAGGTCGTAGACAGTAGGAGAATGGGGCAACACTGCAGCAAAGCACAGAAGCTAAGAAGCTTTATTTTAATGGATCCCAGTTGACTGAGCCTGCCAAGTTAATGAGTCCTCAGCAAGAAGGTTTAACAAGAGCCTGTGGCAGGCTTAGGAGAAGGAGATGAAAATGAGGGCAGAAAAAGATGCTTGTCTGCAGAGCCTGATCGCTGGGGCCAATACAGCAAGGAGGAGCCGGGGAGGGCTGGCAGCAGGCATGGAGGTTGCCCTCCCATCAAGCTCCAGCCCTGTTCTCCTGTGCCCCAGGGCAACAATTAATTCCCTGGCAGGGTGGGGAAGAGCTGTTCTCCACCCGCTATTCCACTTGGTCTTGCGTTTGTGTGAGTTTAGAGCTGCCAGCGTAGGGGCTTCTGCAGTGAGGCAGAGAACCACTCCACACCAAGCCGAGCGCCATGCTGGGGCTCCAGCACCAAGTCCCTCCAGGAGATGCTGTGCTGACAGCAACTGCAACGCCCAAAAGGGCTGTGGTGAGCATGGAAGACGCTGAAGAGGAAGAAAGGGAAGGGGCTGGCTGCAGGAGCATCCCCCCACAGCACTCAGCATCTCCTGCCTTCCCCTTGAAGCCGGGGACAGGCATTGCCCGCGTGATGGAGCTGAGGCCGAGTCCCACGCCAGGCTGAGTGACCACGGCCAGGGCCCTGGCCGGCTCCAGGCACCGCGGGACCTGAAAGGGGCCATTGTCTGCCCAGGGCTTTGAAGACGAAGACTCTTGTACAAGTGCCAGGTGGTGCGAGCCGCGGCATGGGGGCGGCTCCCAGCTCCCCGGGCTGCTGCTTCTGCTGTCAACACCCCACACACCCTTCGTTTACGCAGAAAAAGGCCAAAAAGTGTGCGGGGGAAAAATGCTTTCTAAAGGGGAAAAAAGGGCTATTGCCCTTCCTTCCCCATCCATGGTGGCCGTGGCAGGCGCTGGGGGCTCAGATGTTCTTTGTCACCCGCGGGGCTGGGGGTTGGCAGCGGATCCGCGCGGAAACGAGCAGGAGCAAAGCGCCGTTCCAAGGGCTGCAAGCCTCGGCTCCTGTTTCTCCCGCGGCGCGGCCGGGCTGGGGCAGGGCAGCTGCTGTGAGTTCACTGGAGCAGCACTTTCCCACAGTCTGGAGAAGTGACACATGGCTCTCACACATTCCTGCGCCGGCAGGCTCGGCCGCTCTTGGCCAGGAGTCAAGGCAGACGGAGGGCTGCCGCTGCTGGGAGCTGCTGATTAGCAGGTTCCGACTTTGGCACCAGCCCGGCCCTCAGAGGGTGAAGGAGACGAAGGGGGAAGAACAGCCCTTGGCTCCGGGGTGGTTTGTGCAAGCTGCTTAACTCTTTTGAGGCAGGCACTGAGAGAAGCTTTCCTCGGGGGATTTTGCTCCGCTTTGCCTGCTCTGCCTTTGCTGAGCTCGCAGCCAGCTGCCCAGCTTCCTGTGCTCCCTGCTCGCAGTGCAGGTATCTCCCTTGTGCTGCCCTATCACCCTCGCATCCCTTGGCATTTCTTTCAGGGTGCAGGTGGGATGCATGCAGAACGGTGTTGGTGCTCGGAGGAGGTATCTGAACCTGGAAAACAGGAGGTCTGATCCTGCCGGACACCAGCCCCACTTCCCACATGGCCAGTCAGCTTGTCCACAGAGCCTGGCAGGGGGTGAAGAGGGCTGGCAGGGGGTGAGCAGGACAGGCAGGGCGTCAGCAGAGCGGGCAGCATCCCAGTGCATCAGTGGGTGCTGGGGCAGCCTGGCAGAGCCCTGGGAGAGGCGTTAAATGAGCTCCTGGTGCAGGAAGGAAAGGGTGTCTTCACTGACTTCAAAGCCTCATCCCGTGCATGGGGGAAGGGTTGGGATCTGAGCTCCCGAGCCCATGGAAAGACTTGCAGGTTCCCAGGAGGGCCGGGTGAGTACCTTGCAGGGCTTTGGCAGTCCAGCGACTCCCAGCCCTGCCTGCACTGGGGAGACTGGTGGGGCTGGGGAGGACGCTGGACTGTGCCGCAGGGAGAGCAGCAGCACCCCTTGCCCAAGGAAAGGCCCTGGGGGTGAGAAGTGTTACCCGGGCGCACCCGGCACCTGCCCAGCCCTTGCCTCTGCTGGTGAAGGACCTGGCTACGTGCCAGCAATGGTGATTCACTCTGTGCCATGACCGACATCGGCCCCTAACTTCTGCTGGAGCGGTCCAGGCGGTTCCCAGTCTGACTCCACCATCGCCTCCATCCCACAGAGCTGGCAGGGGGCCCAGGGCAGCGGGGGGATGGTGGGGTTGCTCCTCACATCTGTGCTGAGGCAAACCCTCCCTTGCGATAGCATCAGTTTCCAAACCCTGCAAAAGCTGTGATGCTCATTCCCATGGAGCACCCATAGCCTCAGCGGGAGCCCAAAGCAAGGACATGCACGTGGCTGGGAGGAAGGCAGAGGAAGCTGAGGGTGGTCTTTGCCTGCCACCCCCTTCTTGTGTCCTGGAGAAAGCTCCCAGGTTCAGCTTTAAGAAGGACCACAGTGTTCCGCATGCTAAGGGTATCCTGTTGTGCAGTGGGGTCAAAGACTTGAGTGAGTTGGTGATGCTGCTAACACCATGCTGGCCTGAGCATCCCTGCTCCACTGTCACATTTCAAAACCCTGCCAGGCACCGATGGATGTGGCATGCTGGGTTCCCAATGGTTCCTTGGGCTGCTCCAGCTCTTGCCTGAGTCCCCATGTGCTAACACAACTGAGCCTTGACCCTGCTGCTTCGGCATGGCCATACCCAGGTGATGGCAGCTCCAGCTCTGCCCCACTCTGCCTGTGGGAAAGTAATTTCTTGACTGTTTCCACTCCTGTTTTGTGTATTCAGGCCATGAGTTC
This sequence comes from Psittacus erithacus, assembly GCA_009867235.2. Classification (NCBI taxonomy): domain Eukaryota; kingdom Metazoa; phylum Chordata; class Aves; order Psittaciformes; family Psittacidae; genus Psittacus; species Psittacus erithacus. The sequence goes on along the minus strand of WYDI02165753.1, from coordinate 157,276 downwards.
TTCTCTCCAGAGCCTGGAGCAACTCCAGCCTTAGGTGGAGTTTTGGTACTGTCATGCAAAATCTGTGGCAGTCACACTGCTACACCACCAGCAATTGCATTTACAAGCTTCTCAGTCCTCCCAAAAGTCAAAGAAGCTGGTTTCATGCCTTCCTCCCTGCCTCCTCACCTTCGCTTGCTAGTTTTGTTTGATTCCAGACTAACTATGACCTCCTCAAAGGCTGGAAAGAGCTTTTCTCCAAACAGCTGGAGGCAAACCCGGGATGGCCAGGGGGTTCCAGACAATGCAAACACTCCCTTTTATCTTACCTAAGTATTTCTGTTCCTTGCAATTAGCTTCCTGCCCTGTCTGCTCCCTATTTCCCTGTGGATCCTCCCAGCAGCCCTACCTCAGACACATTGTGACAGAGAAGTACATCCCCATGCCCTTTAGCTCTTCCGACAGCTCTCTGGCAGCTGAGGGCGTTGGCCCTGCATTCCCACCCACCGCAGGCACCAGCAAAACACAGGGACCAGCGCTGCTGCCTGCAACAGCCCAGGCTCTTGGCCATCTCCTCTGCAGTGTTTCCTGCAGGAGCCTCTTCCCCTGCTCTCATTACAGGTGACTGTCATGAACCAAACACTTGAGGTGTCTGGGTGACGCTTAGATATCCCCCAGAGGTGAATTGGCTCCTCAGCAGGTTGCCTGCAAGTGTTGGCTCCTGGAGCTCTGCCTCCTCTTTCTGCTCATTTTTACTAAACCTCTGAGAAAAGCTGAGAGGAAAATAAGTTGAGTGAGGTTGTGTCATTATGGCCGTGGGGACATCTAATCTCCAGCACCAAGCTTTGGGCTGGCAGGCTCCTCCAAGACTTGACAGATACAGCCGGCCTTTCCGCTTTCCTGCATCAGGAGGAGGCAAAAGCATCCACATCTTTTTTCAAAAAGACACATTAAAAAGAATAAAATAATGAATGCTTCCAGTGGCACCGCTGATTGGAACTCAGAGAGGGTTCATTTGCCAACCATGCCAAAGGGGACTGCAATTTTCAGTCCTCAAATAGTGGAGGAAGCAGAACAGCCTAAACCCCTTCATAGTATTTGCTTTTACAAGAAACCAGATAGCAGGATCGCTGCTGTATGAGTGCTGCCGATACATCCTCTTCCTGCACTTGGCTGTTACCTGGCCATTTCAAATATTATTTTTTAAAAACCACTTCCATAAATCAACAAACACAGCCCAGCACCAGCAGAACAGCCCACACAGCTGGAGAGCTGGTGGCCACTGCCAGTCACTGAAGTAGAACAAGCTAGTAAGTACACAAAGAAATGCGATTAATGAAAGACAGACCACAATGCCTATAAAAACACATTTCTTGCTTTTATGAGACCAAAGCAACTGTATAAAAAGAATACACAAGCCCAAGATACCCGAATAGAGGAGGGTGAGGATTGCCACTGCCCAGCAAAGATGAGGCATGAGGACCATCTCCCTGCACCTCATGCTGCCTGCAACCCCATGGACACGAAGGAGAGGAGGTTCTACCGTGTCATGCTGAGCTGCCAGAACTGGCTGGGATGGCAAGAAGGGCTGGAGGGGAGAGTCACAGACAGAAAAATGTGAGTTAATCATAGCAGTATAGCAGTGCTCATGAAAGGATGGGTGTTGCTGGGTGTCCAGCACTGATGTGTTGGCACCATGTGGCTGAGAAAGGGATGCTGTGGCATTTCATCACTTGTCTCTCATTGACTGGGGACTCCAACCTGCAGAAATGTTATTTTCTGTCTCCCCTGGTGCTTCTTTTCAAGCTAAAAATAAAATCTCCCAGCAGTGGAAAGGAAATGTTTGTTGTCACCCCCCATTCAGCATGGTAGAGACAGCAACAACAGTGGGAGAACCAGTGAGGGATCAGCACAGCACCTTCGCTTCCCGAGTTAAATAAAAGCTACTCTACTTCCCTACCACCGGCCTAGGCATAGACTTTGGGAAAAAAAAAAGAAGAAAAGAAAGCCCCTTTTTCTGCTCTTCTAGGCAAGATCTCCTCGGCGAGTGCTGGCAAAGAAAGGCATCTTGTTCAGGGGCTCTGAAATGCAAGATGAAAGGGGAAACCTACATTTTTCAGCCCAGCCTGTTTCTGACATGGGAAAATAGCTCAGACAAGAATAGATAGCTTGTTGGCTCATTTTTTCCTTGACAGATTATCTGTGTGAATGCACCGTATTAAGCCGAGAGTAAGACGCCAGGATCCGCCCACCCTCCTTCTCCCCCTTCCCTAGCTACCTTGAGAGCAGCAAGGAGTGAGGAGCTGTGATTTGTGACTGTGCAGGGTGCTGGGGCTGCAGCGGCAGCGGCAGCCATCCATCACCGGTCACCTCTTTCTGCCACCCCTCATGTGCTCAGCAGCCTTCTGCCCACACACTCAAGCTCCTGCATGCCCTAAAAATGCAACCATAACTGTGCCAGAAGCTAAACTCAGGTTAGGAGCTGTGCTGAGATTAACTTAGTGACACTCCCTGCAAAACATGTCCCAGCAGCACATGTGGGGGGTGGTGCTGGAGCAGGACATGTTGCCATGATGGATGGGAGAGGGTGACCACAGCCACTGGGTCCCAGCCTGATGCCAGAGATACTCTCAGGTGGCACTTGGGTCTCCGAAGAAGTTCATTTTGGCTCCACATCACAGCTCCCTCCAACAGTGGCTTTTGCTGCACTTTCAGTAGCTCAGCAGCCATCGTTTCTACCCTGGCGCCGCTTGGAGTGCAGGTCACTGGCTGCGGCCGGCTGTGTGACCCACCAGCTCTATCACCCATGACAGCTGCTCTCCGCTGCCTGCTGTGGGTCGCCAGGCACCGGGTTATTAAAACAAATGTGCAAGTGCCACACTTAGAGCTCAAGGAAGGCGCACACCAGCCTCCTGCCCGCCTGCACCCTGGCTGAATCAGGTTTTCATGCTGCAAAGCAAATGAAAATGGCCCAAGTGAGGGCCCTGTGGCTCCCTGTAGGGAGGCTGGCTCTGCTCCCATGGGCGGGACATGGCACATCAGTCCCACTGCTCGCATCAGTAGGGTCACCCTGTCTGCTTCTGTTTAGTAGTGAATCCCTGTCAGAAATCAGACCTTGTGGCTACATTGACCAGCCCCAGGAACATGCACCACACCGACTCACTTGGGCCAAACACAATACGCTAACTTAAAAAAATGCAATTAAAAGTGCAGTGCATTTTGGATTATCTTTGTCCTGTTCTGAACCATTTGCGTCCTGCTGCCAGGCTTTAGCCTACTGTTCAAAGATAGAATTAGCAAAGGGCTTAAGTGATGGCTTTCCCCTCCTTGTGGGATGTCAGCAGGGTCTGCAAGCCACCACCCCTCAACTGCAACAGGAACCCAGGCACCAGATGCACCAAAATGCAGCCACTGAAGCATGACACAATGATTAGGGAACATGCCGTGCCAGGCTATGGGTCACTGAGAAGATCCCTCCTCCTCCAGCACCTGGGATGTTTTCCAGGCTGGGCAAAACCCATCCTGGGTCCCTCAGCATCCCCTTGTACCCCACCATCCCTGTAATCCCCAGTGCTGTGCTGCCGCACCAGCCATGTGGCCATCTGCATGCATGTGCTAGTGCATCTGCCCGGGCATGCTGCAAGGTGCTGCATCCTGCCTGGGGAGCGTGTGTGCGCACGTGTGTGTGTGTACCGGGAGGCCTGTTTGCATATGAAAGTGGCCATGTGCTCCGGAGGGCTGTATCATTTATTGTATGATCTTATCTGGCGCGTGCCTCAGCCGCCCTTTCCCACACTCTGCATGCTCTGCTGCCAAGGCCCCGGGCTTAGCCTGTCAGCATTACCCAGGCTCAGCAGGCAGGCAGTAATTCCCTGAATAAAGAAAACATTTTAAGGTTTGACAAGTCCAGCATTTGCATGTCTGTTTTCAGAGAAATAACCATCTCAGGGGATTAAGCCCTTTTTTTTTTTCCCATCCAGCCCAAAGTATGGAAACATTCTTGACATAGTTGCCTGAAAAAAGGATTTCTATAGAGAAAAATACCTTGTGTCCTGTGTGAGTCCAGTGATCTGCTTTGGGCGGAAGGGAAAAAAAACAGAAGGGAAAAAAAGAAAGAAAAGAGGCGCTCCAGTCCAATAGATTGTTGGTTTTAAAGTGGGTGAAACATGCCAGCAAGCGCCGCGGATCCCAGGCGACGCACACACTGGGAAGGATTTGCATCCCTTCGTCACTGCCCACCTCTTTGTGCCGCACCGGCAAAGCCTGTCAACTGGGCTCCCTGTGAGGCTTGGGCCACGCTGGCTCTCAGCATCGCTTGTGAGCTGAATGAATCCTTCCTGGCTCAGCAGCCCTGGAGAGGCAGGCAGCTGCCTGAGAATGAGGGCTGGGAGGTCCAGGGGCCTCCCAGGGGCTCCAGGGCTCAGTTACCTTGAGGTGTGCCCCAACATGGGGCTTTGGCCACCCATGCCAGGTACATCCTGGAGGAGCGCTTGCTCACTTCACGGCTGATGCAGGGGATGCACTGCTGCAGGAAATCACCATCCCTTGGAGGACTGCAAGTGGGTCATGGCAGAAGAGCATGGCCAGGTTTAGGATGTCAAACACTTATTTACTTGGAATAAACTGGATTTACAAAGGGCTAGTCACCCTTTGACTCCAAGGAGGAAGTCACGCTTCTTCAGATTTGGGCTTCTTAGGATTTGGCCCTCTGGTGCATAACTGGAGGGGACCTGGAGAGACCAGTCTTTGCTTTGGTACTGCCTGGCAGCTCTGCCTTGGCAGCTGCCTTCAGAGCCTTCAAGCAAGAAGGTGCAATGGGAATTACACACACACCAACCTAGGGCCCAGGCTGAGGATGAGCATCCTCCACTCCTCCAGGCTCTCCGTTGTGGTGCTGCTCAACACACCCAGGATGCTACCAGGCACATCAGCCACTGGCTCCCATCCTGCTACAGCTGCTGTGGCTGTTTGTAATTTGTCAGGGTGCTTAGCCTTCCTTCCCCTGCCCCCCACGAGTACACTGGTTTTCTTCACAGCTAAATGAGGCTTTAAACTGAGGGATAATACAGCTTTAACACGAAGAGGCTTAAAAAGCAAAAGTGAATCATTTCTCAGTTCTCCTTACCGTAATCTCTCCTGGTAACATTAATTATGAGTTTGCGCAGAGTGCCCCAAGGCAAGCACTTCTTTCCCAGGACAATTAAAGTTACTTAATTATTAAAAACCATGTGTGCTGTTCCTGTGCGTTCTCCAAAGCACTGTGAGGCAGGCGGGCCGCTGCGGCTCACACACTTTCTCAGAGCGGCAATTGAAGCATCTGTGGGAAAGTCTGCTCCTTTGTAATTCCTCCAGCATAATCTCCGCAAATCCCACCCTTGTCCTGCACCCCGGAGGGTGAGCAATGCTGCAGCTAGGCCTCTGCCCGTGGCCCTCATGTGTGGGATGGCAGCAGGACGGCAGCGGGGCAGGATGCCAGGCTGCGGGCAGGAGGAGCCGGGGGCGGGGGCTGCCTGCAGGTGCGCCTTAGGGGAGTCGGATTCTGGTGTGGAGCTGTGGAGGATGATGAGCTCTCCTGCTGGTGCTCCAGGCTCAGAGCAGGGCTGGCCAGCCTTATAGGGAGCAAATGACTCTGCACCAGAAATAAACAGCTTGCCAGAAGCCACTCCAAGCCCTGCTGCCCTCCTGCCTCACTCTGCTTGCAGGTGCACCAAGCTGGGCATCCAGCAGCCGCAGCCCAAACGCCCGGGACAGCCCAAGTGTGATGCAGACGCAGGTTCAGCTTCTTTTTCTTCCGGACTCAAGATGTTTTTCAATCTTACAGAGAAAAACTCAGTCAAGTCTTGCTCATAAAAGCCAGGGAGGGGTGAAGGCACTGTACAGCAGAGGCAGCAGGGGCAGGCCAGGGAGGATTTCTGCCCAGCAGCTCAGAGCCAAAGCATGGCACCTCGAAAGCAAAGCACAGGGGCACAGCTCCCTGCCCGACTCTGCATCTCAGAAGCTGCCTCTTTGCGCTCATCTCAGCCTCATGGTCTGATGTTCTAGTCTATTCATCCCTTTCCCAGGCCAAGGATCAGCAGCTCACAGTGTATCAGGAACTGAAAAAACCTAGCTCCTGTGGGAGTGGTGCCAGCCCCTAGCACCCCACTGGTGACACTGGCAGGTATGGGGCTGGCAGGGGAGAGAAGGGCAGCAGGGCGGGTGTGAGCGAGCTCATCCCAGCTTCTTGTTGTTGTGTTAGCCTGACTCAGAGCATCCTTGGGCGCAGCTTTCCCCACCTCATGCGCTTTAGTCTGCCGCAAGTCTGTGACAGAAGGTTCCGCAGCTGAGCAGTGTCTGCTGAAGGCAAGGGCTTCCTCCTCTTTGCTTTGGATTTGTTCTCGCTGTTATTTCACTGTTCCCAGTTTGATGCTAGCTCTCCTTCCACCTGCCACTCTGGCTTCTGGGACCTTTATAATCTCCCTTCAGCTTTTCCAAGCTTGTATTACCTGGACAAGTGATCTTTCTTCACCATGCCTCCAAACTCTACTTCCAAGCATCCTTACTGTCCTTTATCCCTGTTACATCCTATATGAGAAAAAGACCTGCACATAATACTCAAGAGGAGAAGGACCTCTTTAGTAGTTCTTTATTCCTTCCACAGGCATGCATTACGCTTGCTGTTCTGGCTCTCACCCAGCATTGCTGAAGCGGAGGTCATGGTCTGCATGGCTAGTTAGGGCTGCTTTTCTATGGGTTGTTGCTTTGCCTTTATCAATACTGAGTTTCATCTGCCAGCTTACCAGCCTGAAGTTCAACACTGTGAGCTCCTGCTCCAGCTTTACAGTCTTTTAACCAGTTGTTTTCTCTCTGCTAGGCAAATGTCCCTCCGGTCCATTGGGCGTTCAGGGACTTTTGGAGAGGTGATGAGGCAAAATCACTTTGGAAGTGCCGCTGCCCCATGCCAGGCACATCGCTCCGCTCCCCTTGCTCACAAACCTGGCTGATTAGCAAAGCATGTCTTCCTCCTGAAAGGTGGTGTTCAGTCTTCCCCAAGGGCTGCATTGACCCAGACTGTTATAGATCACTTCTCTCAAATTGCCCATGACATCCCCTGACCTCTCTGGCTATGGCTTGTGCCGCCTTCCCCATCCTGCCACAGGCTGGCAGGAGCAGCTGCTTACCAGCCTCAGCTGGGCTGGCATTGCCTTGTCCCAGACACGTGTCACTCCACAGCTCCTCACTTTGTTGGAAGACACCTCTGGCAGGCCCCTGCCATGGGATGGGCCCCATGGCACAGCCCCGTAGGAAGGCTGCCATGGGCCACTGCCTGAGCATCCTCCCTGATCTCCACCCTTCAGCTTTTCTGCTGAAGCTTTGCCTTCTTTGGGTGCTCTGCTCATGCCTCCACCATCCACAACCTGCACTGGCCGGCTGGCTGGTTTCCTGCTCCTGGCATGTATGCAAACAAGCTTATTTCCAGTTTTTAATACCTTTAGCAAATTCTTCCTCAAACTTTTAAATCACCTTTATTGTGACTTCACTTTTAACTTGCCGGTGCTTTGTTCTTTTTCATTTCTCACATTACAGCACCACATCTACTTTTGAAGGCTGTCTTCATCACTTGTTAGCTTCTCCCTACAACTGCTGGGCTGCTTTTAGGCCCTTCTTGAGGGGCCAAGTGAGCTGGGGGCTGCACAAGCCCCAGCTGCTGCTCAGAATCACACTAGCAGAAGAGAGCAGCTTGCCTCAAACACCCGGGTAGTCCTCTCCCACCCAAACACCCAGCCACCCCGACTTTTGCCCCACATACAGTAAAGGCTCCTTCCCCCCACACTACAAACCCAGGCACTTCTTTCCTTCCTGTGACAAAGCCAAACCCAAAACAAAGATTTTTTCCATGCAGCCAGCAGCTGGTTTGACTTCTTGAAGTAATTGCTGTAATTGACCCTTGCAGGCGCTGAACGACAAGGGAGAGGGGCTGTTCATCAGGCTGACAGGGTGTGAAAACCATCAACTCTTTGGCTGGGCTGGCTCCAGGCCCCATCAGGCTGTACAGGGCTGCCGGCAAGCCCCGCAGCCATCCTCAGCCCTCGGTGCTGGTTGGGGTGTGGGGGCTGGGTGGGGAGTGCAGGTAGGGAGGAGGTGAGTGGTGCTCTCATCCTCTTGGGCATCCCCATGGCATATGGGGAGTGGGGCTGGAGCGCTTTCAAAGAGAACCAGCTTTCACTCCAAGGCTGCCAAGTTTTGGTCAGCAGCTCCCAGGACCCCCAGGAGATGGGGATGGACACAGCTCAGAACTGTGGCTCTGCACTACTGGCAGCATTGCAGTGAGGGGTGGCATTGCTGTGCACCATCCCTTCAGTGCAACCCACATCCCAATCCAGGGTTGCTGCTGTTCACATGCAGGGTATGGAGACTCTAAGTGGCTTTTCCTTAGGCAAGGGACATCTTCAAGGCATAGAGCTGGTATCAGGGGTGACACATTCCCAGTGAGAAACCCCGTGGGGCTGGCTGCTTCTCGCCTCTGCCTCTAGCACCTCCTTTACAGGCTCAGGGTGAGGAACGAGCTTGTGCTCCTGTGCAAGAGGTGGTGAATTAGGACATGGAGATGCAGCACAGAGGACACTTGTCCCTCACCAGCCCATGCCAGCTTATCCCTCTCACATGTGGCTCAGGCCCCAGAGAGCAATGAGGTTATTTTCTGGCTGCTGCCACTCCTGCCAGGAGCTGCTCCAGGCCCTCACAATCCCAGTGATCATTTCAGCCCCATTTGTCTTCCTGGCAGTTTTGTTGTTCCCTCCTGCAGTTTTCTTCCTCTGACTCAGCTGTGAACACATAGGAAGCACATTGCCCCCTGCCCACCCTCACAGGCAGCCCTGGGGGACTGTATGGGCTCCAAGCCCCATACCAGCCTCTACATCTCACTTTCCTGGCTGGTGAAGCACATCTTGCAAACAAATGCTCCCTTTCGGTGTCCAAGTCACTGATGAAAGCAGACCAGTGTCCTCCCCCAGCCGTCCAAGAATAACTGGCCATCCTTCCTCACTCCTGTCCCTCCCTGTTCTGCAGCTTCTGGGCTGGATTCTCACTCTTCCTTTTCATAGAGCATCTTCCCACAGCATGAACAGCACTGCCATGCATTGCAGGGGGCAGCAATCAACCAGTGCTGCCAGGTCTAAAAATGGTGTCTTAAAAGCAGATCTCACATCAGCATGATGGAACTGTTTATCCCTGTCTGCCCTTCAGTCTTATTTTCCATTTACACCTCCTCTTTTAACTACCTTTCTTCCAAAAGGCATTGAACATGTTGACACGGATGAGAGTAATTTATGTATCCATCACACTGTGGGCTGGGATTTCATGGGATTATGGCTTCCTCCCTCTGTATACCTCACAAACACACAAGATCTGGGATCCCTGGCTGCTGCATGACCGTGGGAAGGCAGTGGGAGGAAGGCTCCAGATGGAACCTGCCTTTGCTGACCTGCAAGTGTGTTTCCTTCTGGGACAGCACCAGCAAACCCAGTTAGCAGGGCCAGCACAGGGACTTCAGTGCCTGCTTTCCCCTGATGCAAGCAGTCTCTGCTCAAGGCTGTTATCCTTGTGCCTGTCCAAGGTGGAATTCATGGACCTCTTCAAACTTCTGTGTGTCCCCAATTCCAGTGTCAGCAGCATTTGACTGTGGTGCTATATTTGATACTCAGCATTCAAAGGCAGATGTATGTGTGCTTGCCCTGGCTGCCAACCACTGGGGAAAGGCTGTCATGCACCAAGGGTACCAGTCTGGTCCTCTGCTGCGACCGCGGGATAGATCTGCTCTCCCTATTCTCCAGAGGTTGTTTGCTTTACGATCTGTGAACATCAGGAAGAAATGAAATAGCAGTGGAGAATTCCCTTCAGCAAAGCTTTGAAGGTGAAAAATGTGCTGTTGGGTTGTCTGTTCCACAGAATTCAGGGGAAGGGAAAAAAAAGAAAGAAAGATGAGCAAAAGAAGGAGGAAGGAAAGAGAAACCATCTGCTTTTTACAGGAGTTCCTCACCCACACACTCCATTGCTGCTGCTCGGAAAAGCCTTTTCTCCTCTCCCCTCTATTTCTGTGCAATCGCATAGTCCCCAAACTGCCCCTGGGTTAATTGAAACCAGAAGCTTCTGTCACTTCCAAGTGTTACAAGCACAGGGACCACGAGTTGCTCAGGTGTTTTGGAAAGGATGATGTCAGTGGGGCCTGTGATGAAAGGCCCGCTGACAGCCTGCAAGGCTATGCCGCGGGAATAGCTGCAGGTAGGGGCTCAGCTGTGGCGAGGCCAGACACGAGCTCTGGGACTGCCCCATCTGCTCCCCATGCTCACTCCCATGCTGACCCCCATGCTGTTACTTTTAGGGGAATAACAGATAGATTTTGTAAAACAAAAAAATCCCAGTGTGAAGAGACGCTCTGGAGCCCTTCCTGGCAGGGGACAGCTGGTGATGGTGTGTGCCCGGCCTCCCTTCAAAGTGTGGAGAGTGGCTAATCTTGTCTCAATAAAACCACCATCGTGTCAGGGTAATCAGCAGCCGTCAACACTTTAATGGCACTGGCAAAGGCCCAGCAAGGTCTGGGGGTTATCCTGGCTGCATCGTATTCCCACGGGAAAGGTAGATAGCAAGCTCCCTGCTTCAGGTACGCATCCGATGGCCGTCAGGTGCTGTAGGGCACGCGCAGCGCTGCCAGCACCTCTGCTGCAGCTCCGTCTGGGTTATTAATGGGCATCCCTCCCACCAGCACTGGAGGGGACAGGACAGGGCAGGCCGGGACAGGACGGGACGGGACAGACGCCCCGCTCGCCAGTGGGCAGTGTAAATCTCAGCTTCCCAGGCGGGGCAGCTCTGTAAACGACAGCAGTTTAGCACCGGTTTTATATGCTTTACATTTACAACAAGCAAATTGACAGATTACCCTGTGTACAGATTGTGCAAACTGCTGTGGGGTGCTGCCTCATACCCCTTGCTGGGTGACAGCACCTGAGCCTTTCTGTGGGGACAGGAGGAAGACAGGAGGACCTGACAGCAACGCAGCTCAAGGCAAGCCCAGCACACTCCCTCATACCCGTCCCCGTGGCCTCAAGGGCCGGCCTGGAGGAGAGCGGGGTGGGGGGAAGCACATTGATTTAAGATGTGAGAAGGTCAAAAGTTTTCTTTAGCGGAGCTACTATCACGATGCTGAACACTTCATCCCCCTTTTTATCTGCCTCAGTATTTATTGTCCATGAGCAAATACTTGTGTTTTTATAAATTCCTTTAGAGTGAATCACCCTTCTCCTGTTTAAACCAGAAAAGACCACATCAAACAGTATCACTCCATCTAGAATTAATCATTAATTTGAAGTATTTGACAATATTTTGCCAACATTATTTCTTCCTCTCCCCAGTTAATAAAGGTTAAGCCTCAGTACCAGCACTTTTGCAGGATGCTCGTGCACGGTGGTGTTGCTGGGAGCTCATCAGCCCCAAACCCGCCTGGGGCAGCACAGGCACAAAAGTGCAGGTCTGGACCTGGTTTCCAGGCAGGTGTAAGTGGCATCGCTGCTGCCTGCTCCTGATGCGGAGTGGGCAGCTAAGCCATCACGCTGCCTGGTGCAGCCACAGGACTCTCCATCCCGCAGCCGGAGAGCTAATGCACACAGGGGCTGGTGTCAGAGACTTTCTGCTCTCTGGGAAGCACAGAAAGGCTGGTCTGGTCTAGAGGATCATAAAAGAACATGGAGCCTTCCTCTGCTTGCTCTTCCTGCAGCCTCTGCAAGCACAGTTTCTAATCAGGCCAAAATGTGATCTGAGATGCACGCATGTGGCTTCTATTCACATGAGGCAGAATCCAGCCTTTAAACACCACATTTTGTACATTGGTTTTATGTCTCAGGCATGTGTTTTGCTAGGACACTGCATTTCATTTAAAAATTATTTTTGACAAAGTCTTATGGTTCATGAATTCCTCCATGCCAGGTCCTTCAACACACATTCCAGACCTGGTGGCCTCTTCAAAGGGGTGATTTTGCTTCCCACTCACAAAGACACCACGAAATGATCTTGGATTTTCCAATGTCTTTGTGGCAGGGCATTTTCCTGACACTTTTCTGTCATTCTACTGTAGCCTTTGGATGGTTTGCTATCTAACTTGCTTGGATGCTTTGCTATTTAGAGAGCAAGGCTGGTTGCTTAAGTCATATGGCATTGCTTCTTGCTTTCAAACAGATGGGTAAAATGTATAAACACACGATGGCACACAATGAAGGCAGAATATAGCCTGCTGTCCACAAATAACACACAGAAGGAAAGATCGGGTATGGTAAGCTGGCCATGCTGACGCCAGTCAGGCAGGCTGAATGAGACATGGGTCTCTAGCATTTCATGAATGCATTTAGCTATTAATCTGGGAGTTAAGTAGGGCAGACTTGGGACCTTTTAGCACAGTTTCTACACTGCAGCAGTCTGCGAGGTCCTCCTCAAGATCCTTCTCCAGGTGCCTATAGCAGACATGCTCTGAATCCACAGGTGCCTTCAACTCTGAGGAGAAAACAGGGACAAACTTCTGGGCATGCAGCACAGGCAGCGTCTTCTAGCTCTCTCCTTGTCCTCTCTTGCCTGTGGTATCCAGAGTGTACGTCACAGAGGACAGAGAAATCACCTCCAAGTGCTGCATTCCTGGCTGTGGCTTGGGCTGCTCAGGAGTGTGACAGAGATGGTGCCAGGCAAAGAATGAGCATTATTACCTTGCCAGTCTCCAGCAGCAAGATTGCACAGGCTGGCTGACCCATCATAAAGCCACTGGCAAGGGCTGCTGCTTGCCTAGAAGGAAATCACCTACCAAAGTCTCGCCAGATTTACACCAGAAGGACCTTATTTTATTGCAGAGAGAGCAGGACAAAGCGTTCTATAACAACAGGCTGGGCTATTCACTGTGACATCCCTGAAGTGAGCATCCCTGCCCGCTCTAGTTGCTGGCATTTCTCCACCGGGTTTATCACTGTATCAGCTATGTGAATACACCTTTTTTACGGCATGAGCCTTTCAGTGGACTTTCTGAAAGACAACGATGGGCTTTTGAAGGTTTGCCTGATCCGGTTTCCTGTATGCTCCTAAGCCTTGTATACATTTAAATTTGACTTGTTAAATTTATAAGGATACTTCAGACTTGTATTGTACTGAAATTGGCTGGGATCTCAGTATCTCCCTTATTCCCACGTACTTTTTTCTTAGAAATGCTTTGTAGTCATGTTATTGCTGTTGGGAGGTTTGGTTTTAACTGCCTCCAATAAAGATATGATCCTACGAAAGGGCACCAGTAGCCCAAGATTATTCAATAGCAGCAACTGAAGTGCAGGTGCCTGCTGTTTGCCTCTTACTCAAGGCAGCAGCCAGCTCCAGCTCTGACACCCAGTGTGGCAGCGAGCAGGCAGTGTGTAGTCAGTGGGCAGGCGGTGTGCAGGCAGCAGGCAGGCAGCAGGCAGGGCTCCTTATGCCCCAGAAGATGAGACATGCCTGTGACAGGTACTAAGTCCTGCAGCTTCCAGTGCTGTGAGCAGCAGCAAACATAGACAGCAGTGGGCTGCAAAAACCCCCTTTGCTGGGTTTATTTGCCACTGCTTCTGTTCTCATCATTGGACAGAACCGAAGCCTCACCAGTGCTAGGGCAGTGGCACTAACATCTCCCCTTTATCTCCAGAAGTACTCCAAGCCCCGCAGCTGTGCTGCTGTCAGCTAACACTAACTCCAAGCCCACTGCAGGCATCCCCAAATTTTGTCTCTACACTCTCTCTTTGCATTTTGAAGTATTAAAACAATTACACCTGCATTAACCTAGGTTTGCTACTCTGCTGTCTATGTCACTCCTGAAGGATTCCTGCCTTCCTCCCTGCTGCCAGGCAGCCTGAATACATTTCTGAAGCAGCTGATGAAAGCACTGCCCTTCGTTGCAGGGAAGGAAGGACAAGGCCCTTGAAATCTCATTTCAGGACATTTCGTCATTTGGATTTCATGTGAAAATAAATGTCATTTCATACGACATTCCAGATTACTTATCAAATAATGATCTGCCTCTTAATGCGTAGAGGACTAGAATCTGTGCAAATTAAATTTTGTACTCGCAAATGTATTTATTCATTATGTTTAGCAATCAAGTAATGATTTAAGCAATTGAGCTGTAAGTTACCCCCTTGTTTATAAAATAACAACATCCTTTGAGGGATAATATTTTCTATTACAGCAATTAGTAACACATCAATTCTTGACTTGCATGTAAAAGATCTCCACCTCCCCTTCTCTCGTGTTAGCTTGCATGAGAAAAGCAATTCTTCTGCATGGTCTCCAGCACAGAGCTTTGGACTAGCACATGTGTGGCCATTTGTAACCAAAGCAAATGGAGAATGCACAGGAAGCTTCCAAAAATCCTACCCTTTGTTAACACATGTCCAAGGGGCTCATGGAGGGGTTTGGCAGCAAATCAGTAAGAGAAAGAAGGAAAATGAGGGAGAAAACCACCCCATCCTAGCACACACCCTGCTCTGCCATTAGAATGCATTAATTGAGGATCTCAAATCACCACCTCCCATGTGACCTGAACACCCTGCGCATGAAAATAAACAAACCCCCAACATTCCTGTGTGCCTCTGGCACACCGCCCTGGGTCGCTTCACCTGCCACTGCAGCTTAACTCTGGTGTAATTCAGGTGGTTCACCAGGACTGCCGTGGGCAGGACGCAGGGCAGGGTCTGGCTCCCTGGAGAGGCAGCGGGGATGATGCTGAGGGTGTGCTGACACCCAGCTTAGCACCAAGCCCTGGTGCCCGACCCATGTGTACAAAGACGTGTCTTCATGAGGTCGCTAATACTAATAACACATGATCATCCTGATATTCTTGATATAGCTAAAGGACTAATTTCAGCTCTGCTATCACCTTGAATAATGAATATTGATTTTAGGAATGCAGCATTCAAATTACATATACATTAAAATATTACTGAGATAGGCTAATTCTCTCCATAACTCTGCCAAGCTAAAACAAAACTGAAGACGCTGGGGAGATCAGGCGCCAAGTGTAAATGAATCATCGTACCCTGGGTTTATCAGAGTCCATCTACATACCACTTCAAGAAAGACACTGGCTGTGTAAAGGATCTGTTCTGCGGTAGCAACACACTGCACCCTGAAGCATCCTGTGTTCTCTTGAATAAACTGATACCGGAATAATGGAAATAGGAGGGCTGGCAAGCTGTAATGGATCTCATCCGTCAGGGGGAAATGCCTGGTGTCCCAAAGGCTCTGGGACCAGGTCAGACCAGGGGGGCTGATGTCTCTTTCCTTGCCCTCAGTGGGGCACACAGCCCCTGTGCTAGCTACACTGCCTGCCTGCCTGCACTGCCCTCAGCTGAGCTTTCCAGGGCCAGGCAGGGCTGCCTGTTGCAGCACCTCCCAAAGGTCCCAAATATTATCTTGCTTCATCACTATGGTTGCCAGGGTTTTGAGGACAATGTGCAGTTTACACACTGCTCTCCCCACTGCCAGTTCATGTCATCAGGAATAAGAGAGGATGATCAGCTGGTGAATCTAACAGGAAGCTCCAGGTCTGTGATCAGTCCAGGCTGCCTTCTTGGACTGATTAACGCCAAGGAGAGGGAATCATGTTGGGAAATGTGATTGATCGCTCTGCAGAGGAGCACAGATGCTGCGGTCAAGGGCTGGCCCTGTGGGATTTATGAGTCTGCAGATGGTGAAGGTTGAGTCCCCAGGGAGCTGCATGCCATGCTCCCACCTGCCCTTGGCTGTGTGTGCCAGCAGAGCAGGGGGAAGAGAGCAGAGGGGGCACAGACAAGGGCTTGTGTGCTGGAACTCGAGGGCACTCTGATGCACCCAGCCACTGTTTCCCTGCACTGGGGGTGGCTGGTGAAGCTCATACCTTGCCACACTCCCGCCTGTGTCTTCCCGGCCCCCTGCTGCACTGATCCAGCTGTACACAGCTGGGCTGCAAAGTGCACTGCTGGTCT
Source organism: Psittacus erithacus (assembly GCA_009867235.2). Classification (NCBI taxonomy): domain Eukaryota; kingdom Metazoa; phylum Chordata; class Aves; order Psittaciformes; family Psittacidae; genus Psittacus; species Psittacus erithacus. The sequence continues at coordinate 141,302 of WYDI02165753.1, read as the reverse complement.
GATCTGACTTAAAAGCCATGTTCTGGAAAAGCCTGCGGGGCTTCTTACAGCCACAGCATGCCAGGGATCACATATGGCTCAGCACACAAATGCTGCAGGCTCAGGGCTGGACTCAGTGGTTGTGGAGCTAATGCACATCCAGCTTTGCCTGGAGGCTCTCAAGAGGCTTCCTTCTACCCCATGTTTGGGTCAGGGATATTTTCTGTATAATTAGCCTCCTCCAGTCCCACCACTGCCAAACTCAAGGTATTTGCATGTATGGACCCAGGCCTCACAGCTTGCGGGGCCTCCCCATTCTCTGCAAGCACACGAGCACCATGGCTCCAGTACAGAGACAGCAGCCTCAGGCAGCAACGCAAGTGGGATCTTATTAAATAAATAGCTCGGCTCTCACTGCCAACACCTCCCACCACACAGGGAAAGGATGACAGCTGAGAGACGCTCCTTCTCCTCTCTGGAGTGCAGCAGTGACTGTGCATTTATTTCTGGTTCTCTGAGGCATGCAGGCTCAGCTGTATGTCCCTCTGCCTGGAGCTGCTATATCATGTCAAAGACACTGGCTGTTGTGCTGAAGCGGGACTGCCATGCCATGGCCAGCAGACAGCAAATTTGTGGTCCAGTGAACTCCAGTCATGCCACATGGAAAGAGCATCTCTAAGAGAAGGGCATAAGGCAGCTCTCTGGCTGGTGACTGCAGTGGCAGATACAGGTCCAAGCCCTGCAAACAATTTGAAGATGCTCCCACTGCCTGTTCCCGCTGCAGCACCTGACAGCACCCAGCCCTCACTGCCAGGGGAGGACCAGGCTGGAGCTGGGGCTCTGCAAGGGCACAAAGGGGAAAGGTGGGGCTGCACCATCTCATGCCCATTGGCACATGAGGCTGCTCCAGCCCAGCCAGCAATCTCTGAAGAAATGCTGTGGGTATCAGGGCAGGAAGAGAATTCCCATCCACATGGGTGGCATTTCACAGCTGCCAGAATGCCCTCCCTGCCAGGAACCCAGCAGCATTTCAGCAGGATAGGATCCTGCCAAAAGGAATCAGCTTAGCAAAAGATCCAGGTATCCTGGCTCTTGTCCCAAAGCCCTCCTCAGTGCAGAGCTGTGCTACAGCCTGCGCTGGGATAGGGAGATGAAAACTGTTTTTCAATGTCTGCCTTTAGTGACGCCGGAGTTTCTGAGTGGTACTTTTCTACTCCAGCAAAGCTTTGGCCGCTCCATCCCACAGCTTCCCACGCCATTCCTGGCATGCCTGCCCGGTAGTGTGGGCAACAGAAGGAAGGTTACCAGTTCCTGGAGCCCACAAATGCCCTCCCAAAGCAGGGAGTGTCATCACAGAATGGCCAGAGCTCCCCCACACCCGGCCTGACTCACGCAGCAAGGACTAAAAATGAACAAACACTTCAGCCTCTCTTCAGCGGCAGCTCAAAGAGCCCAGCTCCATCAGAGCACGCCCTTGCCATGGGAGCAGCTATCTTGCGAGTCCCTCGAGGCTCATCTGCCAGCACTGGCATCCTGTGACCCAGCAGGCCCTTGGGAAATGGGTCCCCAAGGATCTGCCATAAAACAGGGCTGCTATCCTACACAGCAAGCTGTGCCTGCCATCAGGAGGGCTGGATAGTGACACTGCTGCATGAAAGCTGCCCTTTTTACCATGAGGACCGTGTGTGTAGGGGAGCAAGGTCCATGAAAGCTTTGCTTCATCTAGGGAGCTTTGTCAGGAAGTCAGTTTAAAAGTGACCTTGTCCCAAAGATCTGCCAAATGTTTATGGAGAGGAAATAAACCCTGAAACCTGCGCCCAAAGTTTCTGAGATCACAGCTCCCAGGGGAGCCGGTTGGGTACGGATTGCACAACAGCTTCTGAGATGGGAATCACGAGTGGAGGCATGTGTGCGGGGCTGCCTAGAGGAGACATCTGTGCCAGGGACATGTCCCTGAGACGCAGCACTTGTTTTCCAGCCTTCAGGGCGGTGACGGCTGTGAGCTGCAGCCAGGCTAGGTTTTCAGTCCATGACCCAGAGAGGAAAAGCTTGGTGTGCCATTCCTGGGCGCTACTTGTACCCCAGCTCTTACAAGCAACTTGGTTTATATTTTCTGCATTCAGAATCCTGCAAGCTTTGGAAATAAATGATTTTGGATCTCTGGAAGAACACTTTTCTCTTTTTGGCTGCCTCCTAAAGGACCCGAGAGCAGGCACAGCCAGCCCTGCCACCTTCTCACCTCCCACATGCCGCAACAGTGGCAGCATCCTATTTTATTCCACCTTCCCACCCCTGGGCCTGTGCCCAGGACTAGTCTAAATTTTCTTGCCAACATGTTTTTCCTCCAAGATGTTCTGCCAGTCAGTAATGTCCTAATGTGCTGTCCAAAGTTTCTTCCCAAATCTGCTTTGGCCAATTCCCAATTTGTAAGCCAAGATGACCGCCGGAGCAAAGATAAAACCATTGCCAGAGGACTGTGGGATATGTGACATGCCAGTCCCTAGGGCAGCACCTTAGTCTGGGGCTTTGATCCCTTGATTGAACTCTCTGAAACCTTGACACCTCTTCCACAAGAAAAGGTAGGGCTGGAGAAGCCCAGAGGGTCTGTTCCAGGCCCCTCAATGGTTACAACCCTCTTCAGCATCTCCTTCCAGTCTAAGCTTCTCCTCAGCCACTTTATTCCCAGAGACACCCTTCCATGCAAATCCTCACCTTCCTCTCCCAGTCCCCAGGGAATTTGCTCATATATGTGGTTCCTCTTGAGGACCACAACCTTCGTGCATGTAAGGAGATGTGGAGCAGGGACACAAGTATCACTGACTCCCCAATGCCCCAGGCAGCAGTCAGCCTATGGATCCAAGAAGCCTCCACAGAAGCAGGTGCTTTTGGAGGCCCAGTGCTCAGCTGGGCTCCTCTCACACCCCAAAAGTGAAACCCTCCCCACGAGCTCTGCAGCAGGCAGGGCTGCGACAGTGTGGGAGAGCAGGCAAGGGGAGTTGCTGCCTCACACTGCCCAGGTCCCAGATACTGCTAGTGCTGGCAAACCTCAAATTCCAGCCTCTGCTTGCTACCTGCCCTGATCTCACCCCCCAGATGAGCTGACTTGTTGCCAGCAATTAGTTAGCAGCTCCTCAGTGACCATAAACTGCAGTCTGCTCTTCCTCCCTGTCGGGAGGGCCAGGCTGCAGAGCTCCATGCTTCCTGAGCCCTTTGCAAATCCCCGCAGGAGGGAGAACACCAACTCAGTAACAGAGATTACCTTCTTTTTTACTTTTCTTTCTTTTTTACCCCAAATATACATAAATAGCAGGATTAGAAAAAGTCAGAAGCTCTGGAGAGCTTCTTAGGCTCTCCAGCAATGTTTTGCAGTTTTCATGCTAATGGGTTGTCTCCGATAAAGGTGGCTGCAAAAAGGCGTTTTGGTAGTGCCTTCCCAGCTCAGGCTTGATCTTTTCCTCACTTGAATTTGTCCGGCTGTCTAGCTAATTGAAGCTTACGTCAAATATTGCTCATCTGAAGTTAAATCTCACACGCTGAAGGCTGCTCTTTGTTTTTAAATCAAAAGGGTTATGGCTCCATCAGGGAGCAGAAAGAAAGCCTGGATTTGTACTTTTCTGCCGTTTTAAACCTGACACTCTCCCTGTTATTTATTTTCCTTTCTCAGACTCCGCAGGCTCAGCAGGCAAGGCTCTGCGGGATGGGGGCTTTGCGCCGGTGAGATCTGCAAACATGTCTCTCCTTTCTTGAACTTTGCTTTTCTCACGGTCTCTGAAAAGGCGAGATCGGGTGATACGTGTGGGATTGGCCGCGTACAGGTGCAGATCAGGTACTAGACTGGAGAAGGTGGAAAAACATCGCTGTGTGTACTCAAAGAAAAAAAAAAGAAAAGAAAGACGGAGAGAGCACATTTCTGAATAGGCCAGGTCTAGTTCTTGGCAGGATGACTCAGGCTTAGCTGGCAGACTCTGGGAACAGGAGTGTGAGAAAGTCAGTCAAGCGGAGGGGAAAAAAGATTCGAGGCCCGAGGCAAAATACTTTTTCTTTCTTTTGTTTTTTCCGTTCTCTTTTCCCAGGTCACCAAGAGCTGTGCCAGCCGGCCGAGGCAGCCCCAGCGCGGCCGCTCGCCACAGCCCCGCGGTTTCGCCTTTGCCCTCTGCCGTGAGCGCACTCGCGGCACAACGCGTGCGAGCGCCTGGACGCGTCTCCCACAGCGGCGGCTCTCGCACCCCCGCCCGCCCCCGCCCCGCCCCGCCCCGCCCCGCCCCGCCCGGCAAACCTTGCCGGCCTGGGTGGCACCTGCATGCGGGCAGGGGCAGGCTAGGACCACGGCAAGCACAGCACATGGTAGCCGGGCTCTGGCCACCACAGCCGGGCCCGTCCCGGCCAACACCATGGAGGGCCGCGGCCCCCCACAGCGCACGCAGCGCGGGGTCGGTGGCCGGCGCCCCCCGAGGGTAGCAGGCGGGGCCGCGCCCGCCACTGGCGCCAATTAACCCGGTAATTAGCGCGCCGCCCCCCGAGGGCCATCCCCCCCCCTCCCCCGCCCTTCCCGCGGGCGGTGCCCAAGGGGTTAACCGCGGCCTCCCGCCCGCCCGCCCCGCGCCATTGGCCGGCGGGCGCCGTGCGGCTCCCAGCCAATGGGCGGGCGCCGTCCACGAGCGGGGCCGCGTGCGGGCGGCGCCCATTGGCTGGGCGCGAGTGTGGGAACGGCGGCGGGGGACGTTTCACACGAGCCGCGCGCGTGCGGCGCGCGCTATAAGTAGGGGCGGCCAAGGGCGCGCGGCACCCGCGCCCTGCCAGCTCTGCCGCCCCCAGGCAGCGCGCGCACAGCCGCCCGCCGCTCCCGGGTCTCCTCGGTCACACGCACACCGCCCCTCGCTCCCCCGCGCTGCGGCGCCTCTCCCGCGGCGGCGGGCACGCAGGATGCCGGCCGACCTGATGGAGAAGAGCAGCGCCTCGCCGGTGGCCGCCACCCCCGCCAGCGTCAACGCGACGCCCGACAAGCCGAAGACGGCGGCGGAGCATAGGAAGGTAAGGGCGGCCGGACCGGGTTGCGCCGGGCCGGGCAGCGCCTCACGGAGCAGCGCCGGGCGCTGATCGCCGCCTCTCTTGCAGTCCTCTAAGCCCATCATGGAGAAACGGAGGAGGGCGCGCATCAATGAGAGCCTGGGGCAGCTGAAAACGCTTATCCTGGATGCGCTGAAGAAGGATGTAAGCGGGGGGGGCTGGCTGGGGTGACGGGGAGGGCTGGTGCTGCCGGACCGGTCTGAGCCCTGCCTGTACCCGCAGAGCTCGCGGCACTCTAAGCTAGAGAAGGCCGACATCCTGGAGATGACTGTCAAGCACCTGCGGAGCCTTCAGCGAGCCCAGATGACCGGTGAGTGCCAGAGGGAGCCAGGGAAGAGGGACTGGGGGTTCCTGCCTATATCGCGGAGGCTGGGGGCATTGTCCTCCCTGTCTGCATCCTCAGCACAGAGGATACCTGGCTCCACACCTGCATCCCCGGTGATGGGGGTACTGTGTTGTGCCTGTGTTTGGTACAGAGTAACACTGGGATCCCCACCTGCTTGCCTGGTACTGGGAGGTGGTGAGGGGCACTCTGCTGTGTACTTCTATCCCCAGTACAAGGGGGCTGGGGGGGGATTGTGCTCTGTGTCTGCATGTGTACTGAGGGACACTGAAAGGGACTGCTGTCCTTGCTTGGGTTCTTTCTACCAACAAAGCTTGTATTCCCCACCTGGGTCTGTTTTAGTGGGGTGGGAGGTATAACAGCCACAGGGGAGCTGTGCACCCAACCTGGATTCCCAGTACTTAGGGACATAGGGGACTCTTTAGGATAGTCTGTTCCCCATGTGGGACCCTGTTGCTGGTGGACTTGGTAGCAGAGGGACCATGCTCTCCATCTGGATCCTTAGCACCCAGGAACACAAGACGCTCTACCAGAAAGGCTGCGCTCCCTTCTTGGATTCCTGGCTCAGAGGGGCTCCAGGATGCAATACCGGTGGGCTGCGCACCCCCATTCCCTGAGGACCCTGCTGACTGCTGTGCTCCTCTCTTCCCTCTGCAGCTGCTCTGAGCACAGACCCTACAGTGCTGGGCAAGTACCGTGCCGGCTTCAGTGAGTGCATGAACGAGGTGACACGGTTCCTCTCCACTTGTGAGGGTGTCAACACGGAGGTGCGCACCCGACTCCTGGGCCACCTGGCCAGCTGCATAACCCAGATCAACGCCATGAACTACCCTGCGCCACCGCCACCGCTGCCACCAGCCACAGCCTTTGGACCACCCCTGGTGCCACCAGGCAGTGCTGCAGGGCCACTCCCCGGCATGCCCTGCAAGCCAGGTGCTGATGCAGCCAAGGTGTACAGTGGCTTCCAGATGCTGCCAGCCTCCGATGGGCAATTTGCCTTCCTCATCCCCAGCGCTGCCTTTGCTCCCGGTGGAGCTGTGCTGCCCCTGTATGGTGGCCCACCTTCAGCTGCCACCGCTGCCTCACCGCCTGGCCCGCAACCCGGCACAGCTGACTCGGTCTGGAGACCCTGGTGAGGGTGGGGGGGACTGGACTGAGTGCTGCACCTTGTGCTGCTGGCACAGCTGTACATAGGTTATATGTTCATATTGGATTGTGCCTTTGTACCATAGCACTCCTCTGACAGTGTTTCGTGTTTTACACGAGGTCTTTTTTTTCTCCCTTTTCTCCTGTGACACCAAAGATCTGGGGTTTGTTTTTTGGTTGGGATTTTTTTGTGGGTTTTTTTGTTGTTGCTTGTTTTGTTTGGGCGTTTTTTGGTGGTGTGTTGTTTGTTTTTTTTTCGTGGGGGGGGTGGGGTTTTTTTGGGTTTTTTTTTGTTTTTTTGAATGCTCTCAAAATAAAAGTGTCTCTTCCATTTCGGAAGGCCTTTGGAGATAAATTGAGTGCTGGCATGTGTGCATAGGAGGGAGCCCTGCTTCTGGCTTGCTCCTGGCTGCTTGTGGATCATGCTGTGCCAGGGCTGCCTTGTCCTGCTCTCCAGGATGGAGCTGTCAGTCCGACCCTCTGTCCCCTCTGTGTTCTTGTGAAATTACCTGGCCCCTCTCCCTGCCCCGGGGCAGATGTAATTACTGCTTCTTTGAGAGCAGCTCAACTCATCAGACTTGTTAAAAAGAGCTTATGTTTGCAGAGCTGGGGAATGCGCTGAGGGAGGCACCTCTGTTCTGTTCTTGACTATTTGGGCTGATGGAGTGGAGTAGCCCAGGTAAAGCGAGGCACATGCTGGCTCCCAGCCCAAGCTGCCCTTGTGAGCCTCCTGCCCCAGACCCGGACGGGCTCACTCCCGGGCCGTGGTGTAAGTTGTGAATGACTGCAGTCAGTTGATGTGGAGAGCAGCTCCTGCCAGCTTCTCGAGTTACAAAAGCCGCTCTCCGCAGGACCTGACACCAGCGCTCCTGTCTCCGGGCTGACAGGCTGCAGCAGGCGCTGGGCACCACCTCCACCTGGGCTTAAAAGCACAGAGCTGTTCCCGGCCCTGAGCACCAGCCAGGCTCTGCGTGGTGATTTATGCTCTGCATATGTTTCTGATAGAGCTGGGCATTTCCTCTGCTGTTATATGGAAAACACGTGTCTGGGGGAGTGATGTGGGGCTATGTGGACTATATAACTGTGAGTGGCAACTGACCCCTTTGACTTGGGGATGCCCCATTTCCAGGCAAGATGCAAGCCCTAGATACAGTGAGCAGCAGTCTCGGGTTACAGCTTGCATTGCCCTTCTTAACAAGTCCTAACTCAGGGCAGATAGCTTTAAAACGTGCTGGTATACACTGATGATTCCTTCCAAATCCTGTTGCAAAAGCCTGTTGGATTTTTGTCTGGATCAGCCAGGTGCTTGACTGTATCCAGGTGCTGGGAAATGAAAGCTGGGAAGAGTGTGAGACCAGACTGATTAAACCTGCTGTGGTATGAATTCCTCCCATTCTCCCTGTATACAGACATCTTCCTGATCTGAAAAATACTTCTTGGAATGGATTTGCTGGGGGGGGCGGGGGGGAAGTTGTGGTGGGTATCTTTATGAGGGGTGCACTGATGAGCTTGGTGGCATCTTTCAGCCTGGTTTTGTGTGCCAGGCTTCGGAATATTGGCTTTGCTGTCCCTAAGCAGGTGTGTGGCCATGCATGCTGAGCCTGCTTTCCCTTCCACCAGCCATAGCATCACCTTTCTGTGCTGGAGATACTGAGGGCAGGACTAAGCCCAAGCTGTGCTCAGAGGAGTGCTCACAGGACCTGTGTGGGAATCGCATCAGACCAACTCTTGCTGCTTTGTGGCCTGTGTGGAGCTGATGCAGTAGCACATCACCTGTAAGTTACATCCAGTAACACATCACCTGTAAGAGCTGAGGCTGTTCCAGTTTAGCAAAGTCTTCCTTTTCTGCTGAAGCAGTTGGTTTGGAAAGTGCATTAGAGGGAAGGAAAAATAAAAGTGCTTTGCTATAGGCTAAGGGAGAAGCAGATCCAGGAGGGAAAGACAAGACAAACCTATTTGCTAATGGAGTTTAAATAGTGTAGTATAAAGCAGACATACCATGCTTGGACTGCTTTTCTCTAAAGCTTTCTGTGTTTACTATATCCCACAGCCTGTTGACATGAGAGATCTGCTTGAGTTTGTGAGCTTTGAAGGAATCAGAGCAATTCCCAGGAGCCATGCTCTTGATGTCAATTCACTGAGCCCGTGACAAATTGGGATGACAAATGCAGGCTGTGGTCTGTGGATCATGGTGTACAGGAGTTGCCCTTCAGGTGCAGCAAGTGCCTTCAAACTGGTGCCGCGGCATGAGCAGGCAAGGGTAAGGGAGGGGTGGGGAGGGACACGGAAGGGACCAGGCTGTGCTGCTGGATGGTGCCTTTCGTTTGGCCCCTGTGCACGGTTGTGCAAGGCAGGTAGGAAAAGGGACTGGATTCGGTGCTGCTGGACGGGATGCAGCTCCTGTTGGCTTCCCTGGACACCGTGGTGAGCCCAGCCCCTCAGCAGAGAGGTTACCCAGACGAGTGCTGCAGCTAGGGCTGTCCCTCTCGGATAATCACTCGGGTTTGTAAGCAGTTTGCCACAATTAGGTGCGTGCATTTGCAGCCCGGAGAGCGCTGAGCTGGAGGGAGCAGCGCTCCGTCCCTGCTTGCAGCACACTTGCAAGGGGGTCCAGGGGCAGGAGGCCTTGCCTGCCTTCCCCAGCACCCTGCCATGCCCCCCACCCACCGCGGGGCTGACACCCCCGGCTGCTCTCTCATCCCTGCAGCTCCTGCTATCGGCCGCTGCTGCCGTCCCGGGAAACCTGTCATTAAAGACAATCAACTTTTCCCACACTCCTCGGGAGCGGCGCAAAAAACCCTCTTCGCTTCCTCCTTGGCTCTTAAGTGCTACCATATGGCACAGGCCCCCGCGCCCCCCCACACCCGCCCTGCCTTTGATTCCAGCCAGACAGCCGGAGCTTTATGATTTAAGCCGGGAGAGCCCTCGTACCAAGCCCCGGGCCGCTCTGCGGCCAAGGTGGTTTTTTTAGCAGGCAAGGCTGTTTTCTGGCAGGAAATGAATAGCTCCCAGATGAGCTCAGGAACCTGAGAGGTCGTGAGAAAGGAGCGAACCCCCGGCGCGGTGGCGGGCTGCCAGGCGGCGCGGGGAGCGCGGGAGGGAGGGAAGGAGGCAGGCAAGCAGGCAGGAGGGAGGGAGGGGAGCGCGCTGCCGCCGGCACACGAGCCTGCCCCGGCCCCCGCTGGCAGGCGGCGAGGCCGAACGCCGGCAGCCCGCCGCCGCACGCCGCCCGCACGCCCCGGACCAGACCCGGCGGCACGGCCCCCCTGCCGGCTGTCCCAAACCACCGGCCTGGCTCGTGCCGCGGGCCCGCGGCCGCCCGCCGACCTCGGGCTGGGATCCAGGCATCCGGCCTGCGGGGAGCGTGGGGATGGTGAGAAACAGCCCGGCAGCCGGGCTGGGATCTGGGGGCAGCGAGGCAGGTCGCCTGAGGGTGCCAGGACCCCCCAGGACCAGCAGTGCACACCTGCCCGGAGGCTGCATGCCGCGGGTGTGCGGGCAGGCTGGGGGGAGCTGCCTGCTGCGGGAACAGGGATGCGTCAACCCCATGGCTCCTGGCCCCACGGTGGAGCCACATCCTGCCCAGACCCGGGCACCCTGTGTCTCAGGCTTGCGCCAACGCCCTGAGGCCAGCGCCCGCCTTTGGTCTGCTGCTACCCCCAGGGCAGGGAAGGGGACCTGTGATTTACGGGGGTGACATGTGTTTTGCTAAAAGAAGTCAAACAAAAGGCCGGTTTGTTTTGTGGAGCACTGACTTCCTATGGAGGCGAGTCAGCCCAGACAAATGACTCCACTCCCGTTCATTAAACATTCGCGGACCATCCCATCAGCTGAAGCTGGGGACAGCTTTCCGGGCTCAGCTGGGACAAACTCCTTCCTTTCGTAGCCTCTGCAGGAGGAGAGATTTCCAATGTCCCCTGCCCCTGCAGAGCTGTGCCCCAGGGATACCGGCTCCAGTTACTGTGACTTGCAAGTGTCCTGGGACAGTGATTTGACTGACGCAGGCTGTGGTACGTTGCTCTTGTGTGCAGCCGTGGCTCAGCCCTGCGCCGGCGCCAGTGGTTAGCACTGGGAACAGGGTTGAACATGTCCTTCGCGCCAGCGGCGCAGCGAGGGTGACACAGGGGCTGTGCAGCACCGGAGGGGTGCAGAGCTGGAGGGGGGCTGCCCCCGAGGTGTTTGCCAATGTGGACAGCAAGCAGGGCAGGGCAGAGGTGCCAAAGGACATCCGTGGAGGTAGGGCTACCTGCAATCTGTAATGATTAGGAAGCTTTTTCCAGTCAGGGTTTATTGCCAATAAAAGCTAGCTCAGCACAACTGCGGGCGCATTAACTCATATCTGCCTGGTGCGATAAGAGCCCTGGGTTTCGCCTTGGGGCCCGAGGAGAGCAAACACCTGCGGCAGGGCAAGGCACAGCCTGCACCGTGCCCTGTCTCCCTGGGGACACAGCCGGTGTCCTGCATGGGTGCGACACGGCCCCGGAACGTGCTCCCAAAGCCCCTGGCCCCAACTCCCTTTGCCGGCTGCCTGCCACGCAGCGGGGAGCATCAGGAGCCCAGCCACAGGGGTGAAGGCTCCGTACCCGAACTCGTGAGGGGTTCAGCTGTACAAGGCAGTACAAACCCGCTTAATTAAAAGCAGACCTGCTGTAACGAGCCTGCCGGCACACCAGCGTGGCTCGGGAGGCTCTGCTAGAGCACAGGACAGGACTCAGCCTTATTCCAGGGCTGGGACTTGGGGTGGCCCAGGGGCTGAGAGCCAGGGCTGTGACTCCCTCCAAAGCCATATCTTCCTTTTGTCCTGCCAGCCCACCAAGGAAACACAGCCTGCCTCCAGTCCAGCCTGCTGCTGCTTAAGACCTCACCAAAAGTCACTGTCATCACTAAAACTGCCCCTGGAGCAGGGTCTCCGCAGAATCCTTTGCCCCAGGTGGATTCCCACACTATAGCCAGGCTTTCAGCTTCCATCACACCGCCCAGCCAGCTGTCACTGGGACTGCCAGTGAACATCCCTCTCCTGCAAGGGAGACATCTATGGAGGCAGCACTGGGAGGAGGCTGCTCTCTGCTTTGAGTCCTCGGGAACATCACATTCCACCCTGCATGTGCGTGCACTGGGGTGCCTTGCAAGAGCCTTTCCAAAGGTGCCCTGCATTTTGTTGGTATTTTTTTGGCTGTTGAGGATGTCAGGGCTGTCAGCAATGACTGGAGGCTGCCACGGATCTTCCCACTGCAGAAGAGGGGCTGCAGTTCTGTTTTCTGGAAAACATTATGAGTTCTTGAAACCGTAAAACAATCTAGCTGGTGTTTCTCCCTCTGACGCTGGAAATCTGGACTGTGTTTGTACCAAGAGAGGGAGCAGGATGTAGAGACACATGCTGAACCTCACAGTTACGTATCTTGCCTGGCTCTCACTTCCACAGCCCTGCTGCAGCCCAGGCACAGATAAACCCCCATCTCTTCTGGCAGCGCCAACATGCGTAGGACATCTGCCAAACAGGGGAAAGAGTTCTGGGCCTGAGCCCACCACAACATCCTCACTGAGAGTAACAACTGGTACAAAGCAGGATAAACACAGGCTCATCCTGCCGGCCTCAGGAAACATTTGGCTTTGCAGCTCCAGCATCAGGCTGAGCCCCATCCCTGCCTCCATCAGCAGCAGGCTCTGCTCCAGACCTGCTGCACTCAGGGGTTCAACTGCAACATGCAAATGCAGAGAAATACCAGAGCTCTTCCTGGGTATGCAGGAGAAAGCAGGACATCCTTCAGGGCTGTTTAGTGGTAGGTGCTGGAGGAGACGAAGGGCCTGGAAGGGGATCGGGGAGCTTTGGGATGACTATGTGCTGGAACAAATCCTTCCACTAGGCTGTGTTCCCAACTGAACCAGTTCCACATATGATGAATGGACAGGTAAACTGGAGCTCTCATTCCCAGCTCTGCATCTGGGAGTGCTCCATCTGGTCAGCAGCAGCAGAAGATTCTCATGGTGAGGACCTTTGTGGGAGCAATGGATGCTTACTTTCTCTCTGCAGCCAAGCCTCTCTCCTCACCATGGTGTCAGCACTGACTAGTCCCACAGCTCAGAGCTCCACACTTCGCTTCCCACGGGGTGGCTTGCTTTCAGCCTTCCTTTGGCTTTCATTGTGCTCTGAAACAGAGGGGCTGGTAGCTGGACAGCCTGGGCTGGTGTTTCTGAGAGGGCTCCAAGCAGCTGTTTCTGCTCACAGACAGCGCTGGCACTCACTGCCTTCCTTGCTGGGCTCAGCTGCATGCGGGCAGGCTGCAGGCAGAGGCTGTGGGCAGCCCCTCCCCGTGGTGCTGCCTGTTTGGGTCAGCTCTCCGTGGAGGTTTGAGAGCAGGTTTGGTGTTGGGCAGTGGGTAAGTGGGGTCACGGCTCCCCAGGGGGAGCTGGACCTCCGTGGCTACCCACTGCTGCACAAACGGACAAGGGTAGTGGGAAGGGAGAAGGCAAAGAGGCAAAGAGGCAAGGGGCATGGCCATGAGCTGCATTGTGCTTGCTCAGCCAGTGTTACGGTGAGCATGAGGATCACAAGGCACCTCCCGGGAGCTCCTCCTGCGCCGGGGCAGTCCACGGCACAGCCAATGCTCCTCACTCCCACCCTCAGCCCTGCGGCAGACCTTGCACGGGCCGAGGGTTCTCTTATCGCCCGGTGTTTTTCTGTCCGGGGAAGCATGCTGCAGACAGGGCTGGTTAACCATCACCCATAGGAAATGGGACAGGAAAAGGTCTAATGGGACGTGCTGTCCATGGGCCCCATCCTTCATGGGGGAGGCTCAGACCTCAGCTGCCCCATGCTCTTGCTGGCAGCTGCGGGCTGCTCCAAGGATGGTTCCAGTGTCAGCCACATTTCACAGTTCAGAGCTGTCCCTCCTGCATTAAAGTCCTCTAGGGCCCCCCTCCCAAAGTAAACAGGAGCCAGTTTATTGCTTACTGGAGTCGTTTCCCGGGAGGTCAGAAGGGCTCTGCTTGGGGCTTGTGGCAGCCTGCTGAGCTCCGCTGAGCCAAGGTGTTATGAGAGCACCGTGTGCTAGGAAGAGCGGCATTTAGCAGTGGGGATGCCTGCAGCCTGCTCTAAACCCTGGGACAAAGTCCTGTTTATCTTCCCTTGCTCTTCAGGGTGCTGTGCTCTGGGCTCCCCCCTGCTTGCTTGTTTGTGGCACTGATGCAGAAAATTGCAATGGCTGTAATTGCCAGCAGTTTGCTGATTGCGTGCCCATCCAGTTTGTCAGGCTGGAGACAAAAGTCCTAAATCCACTTTCAAAGGTTTGAAACCATGTCATCCGGACAGGCAAGAAGAGGAAGGGATTTACTTATGCATTTGCTTAGAGTGCCTGGATGTAAAGTTAGACTGGTGCACCTCAGGGCAGGATCAATGCCAGCATCCCTGGGGACTGCCTTGTAACGCCGGCTCACTGCACCCGCGTGCCTCCCTGTGCCAGAAAGGAAGCTGGACACCCCTGCACCCCCTCTGGGCTTCATGTGCAGGAAGCCAACCCCTCTGCAGGCTGCCACCTCTTCTTCTGACACCAATCACAGAACCATAGAATGGTTAGGGTTGAAAAGGACCTTAAGATCATCCAGTTCCGATCCCTTTCCAGCTCGGGCAAATTGGCAGAAAGCTTTCCCCGGGGGCCGAGGCACCACAGACGCAGGCTCAGCGTGCCTGGGCCAGCCCAGCATCCTGGGAGACAGCTCCTGGCAGAGTTCATGCCTCCAGCCGGATGCTGCCGGGAGGGTCTGCAGGCTCTTGAGGGGAGGGGAACCCCACCCTGCGTACGAGACCCCAGCGGGAGCTCGGAGCAGCTGCAGCGGGGTTGAGCAGAGCGATGCAAGATGTGCGCAGACGGACAGCTACCGGCGGGAGCGTGTGGGAGAGGAGCTGTACGCCGCGGGGCTCTGCGGCCGCGGGAGGGACCACACAGGCGCTGCGCCATCCGGCCGTTCGTGGCCGCGGGCTAAGTGGAAAGAGCAGCACAAATTTTCCATCCTCCCTCGGGCTGGGTCCGCCCTCCAGGGCTGCTCCATCACCCCCCACCAAGCGGCAGGGTGGCTCCATATGGTGTAGGGGGCTGTGCTTGTGCTGCGGGGAGCTGGCGCAAGTCAGGCATCGGTGCGGGACTGAGGGGAGTCACTATGGGGGAGGAAGCTTTGCATGGGACCCTGGGGGGGACGAAATGAGGATTTTCGCTCTACGGAGCCCCCGCGGGCGTCCTGGGGAGAAGGGCAGCACAGTGACAGGCACAGGGACACCCCAAGTGCGTCATTGCAGCTGCAGCCTTGCACTGTGCAAGCTGGGGAGCAGCAGCAGCTTGTCGGCAGTTCTGTCAAACCTGTAGGGAAGGACCCTGTGTACAGCCACACTGGAGGACGTTTGCACAGAAAGAGTAAGACTTCAGACACTGGGTGTTGTTTCAACCCCGGAGCCTCCTCAATGGAGAGCTGGCCTCCAGAGACCTTCCCTCCGGCCACAGAATGGAAGTAGCAGCCTCAGCACTTTGGCAGAAGCAGCGTTTTCTGCCTCCCGGCTATGCTGAATAGCAGCAGAATTCATTATAGCCCCGTTTCACTTCTCTCTCCAATTATCCCCCCTGACAAAGGGCTGGGGCTGCGGCGGAAGGTCCCTTTCAGGAGGTGCTGGTGGCAGGACATGCTGCTGGGGCTCAGCCGAGAGCCCCTTTGCTGGAAGGCAGTGACCTGAGTCCAGCTAATGCCCCTTTTTTGGCCTGAGCAGTGAGAATGCGCAGGACAGCAAGGCTGGCCTAGCACTGAGGACCAGGGGATGCTGGGTGGGAAGCACTTGTTAACAAGAGCTACTTCCAGTCAGCAAAACACCTGTGATGTGGGTGCATTTGGGTCAAAAGTAACATTGATGATTAATTAAGTACTGGAGTGTCATTTTATCTTTATAAACACAACGGCGTGTCAGCCCATTTGGCACTTCTCTCTGCACACTGACTTTGGAGTCAGCAGACCACAGGTTCTGCTTGCACTGTGGCTCTGACTGAAGGGACTGGGCTTCTGCAAGTGGCATCTTCTGTCCAGGGACCCAAATGTCTTCCTTGCTGATCTATGGTCACCCAGATCACCACTGTCCAGCCAGCCATGTGTACTCCAGCCCCCTTATCATCTTTGTGGCCTCCTCTGGACTTCCTACATTGAAGACCCCAGAACTGTATACAATACTCCAAGTGAGGTCTCATGAAAGCAGAGTAGAGGGGCAGGATCACCTCTTCCAACCTGCTGGTCACACTGCTTTTGATGCAGCCCCAGATACGGTTGGCTGTCTGAGCTGCAAGTGCACACTGAAGCTGGGTCATGTTCAGTTTCTCAACCACCAACACCCCCAAGTTCTTCTCCACAGGGCTGCTCTGAATCTCTTCTCTGCCCAACCTGTAGCTGTGCCTGGGATTTCTCTGACCCAGATGTGGGACCTTGCACTTGTCATGGTTAAACTTCATGAGGTTGGCATCAGCCCACCTCACAAGTGCGTCAAGGTCCCTCTGGATGTCATTCCTTCCCTCCAGCATATCAACTGAACCACACAGCTTGGTGTTATCGGCAAACTTGCTGAGGGTGCGCTCAATCCCACTGTCCATGTCACCAACAAAGATGTTGAACAAGGTCAGTCTCAACACCAACCCCTGAGAGACACTGCTGGTTACCAGTCTCCACTTGGATATTGGGCTGTTGACCACAGCTCTCTGCGTGCAGCCATCCAGCCAATTCTTTATCCACTGGCTGGTCCATCCATCACATTTATGTCTCTCTGGTTTAGAGACAAGGATGTTGTGTGGGAGAGAGTAGCATCCTGCAGGCAGTGAGAGCCTGGAGGTTTGTGCAGCCATCCCATCCCTTCCACCACTGGCTTTGCAAGAAGTAGGGGCTGTTCTGGAGGAACTTCACCCTAGCAGGTCCAACCGTGGCATGCTCAAGGCCATGCACATTGCCTAAGCAGGCTGTGCCCCAAGCTGGGGAGCCTGCTGGGAAAGCCTGTGAGAGCAGGACAAGGGCTGAGGACATTTCTGATGGAGGCAGACAGGACACTCAGCCTACTTAGTTTATCAGGAAGAAGATCAAGAGGCGGCTTGATTACAGTCACAAGGACCTTGGTGTAAGTACCTTGGCAGAAATAACAAGCCAGGTACTTATAAGCTCTTTAATCTACTAGGGAAAAGCAAAACAAGGGCCAATTGCTCCACATTTCTAACAGTCCCAGGTGATTAACTCCAGAAGGAGAGGCAGGAAGGCAGGCTGCCTCCTCGGGGGCTGCTGCAGGGCTGCCTGGGGGCTCTCACCCCAGTATCACCCAATGTGGCAGTGTATTTTACCTTAACATAAGATACAAGAAACAGAGAAGCTGCAGAGGGGGAGCAGCATGGAGTGACCCATTAAATGCTTTGGCTGCAGAGCGCACACCTTCACAGCAGGCAAGGTGGCCACTGCAGGTCCATGGGACAAGGCCAGGTACAAGCAGCATGGCCTGGGAGCAGTGAGTTAGCATGGCATGAAGTGGGTGGCTCTGGCCAGGGAATCTGCAAAATGGCATTTATGTTGAGATTGCAGCCAAAATCTCTGTGTGTCAGAGGGATCCCCAGCTGCTGAGGTTCAAGCTCCTGAGCAGAGGGACAACTGATCCCCTCTTTGCAAGCTCACAGACCTGACCAAAAGCTCCCAAAGCCACAGAGAAGCTGGATCCCCAGCAGCCAGCAGTACCCAGGGGTGATCCTGGTAACATGCCCTTTGGATCTTCTGCTGAACACAGCTAACATGTACCAGTCAGCTGTGTCTCCGTCTTGCCAAAAGCATGGTGAGCACTTCTCGTAGTTTCTATTTAAATCCCATTTCCCCCTTCATTTTTACAGTTTTCTGGCTAAAAACCAACAGCGGGGCCAGGGCCCTTTTGCAGAGCATTGACAAGAGCCCTGGCCTGGAGGTGTTGGTGCAGGGTCCCCCCATGCAGCCTTGATGCCCAGCATGCTGTCAATGAGGCTAACAAAAGGCCAGCAGCAGGGCCAGCCTGTGCTGGGAGCGCCATGGTGCCGCTGCTGAATAGCTCTTCCCGCACAGAGGAAGGCATGAAGAGGCGTAATCAAATAAGGGTATCAGCATGGTGCTCCTTGAACGGCGCTCCCAGCATGAGCCGGTGGTGAGGCCGGGTGGAGGTGACAGGTATCTTTATCTGGCCACGCAGGAGAGCTCCAACGTCCCGCTGGCAGGAATTTGTCTGCAATTTTTCCCCATTGAAAGGAGCAAGGGGGCCAGCGAGACGCAGGCTGAGATGATCGCTTGATTAAGGCTGGGGCAGGAGAGGTGGAGAGATGGGGCAGCTCCCAGGGAGCCGTGCTCCCAGCCCTTAACCTCTCCTTGGGAGACCGCAAATTATATCTGTTATTATATCAGCCCCCTGGTATCCTACAAATAAGTTGTCTGTCTAAGTGTGTGTCAGACGTTCACAGGAGAAGTTGTTACCTTTTCATCACTTAATCATTTTCATCATCATCATTTAATTTATCTTGCAGTAAACTTTAACCCGCTGAGTCCTGGGGAAGGCAGGTAAAGAGGCTTACCAGCCCAGCTGGACTGTAAACATGAGCAGGAGGCACCGGCTGCAAAAGGGGTTTAAAGAGCAGAAGGAAGCAGTTTTCCTTCATGGAAACGGGAAACCCTCTGCCATGGAGGCAGGAGTATTCCCAGCTTCCCACCCCAATCCCCTGCCAGCCAGGGATGAGGGTGTGTGCAGAGCTGGGGCTCCCCTCTGCCGGGGAGCGGGAGCATCCGGAGGGAGCATGCTCCCGTGGTGTAGTGGGGCTGGGGAGGGGAGCACGTCATGCACTTCCCCTGGGTGCCAGAAGTGATTTACACAGTGCACCCGAGAGCAGAGTCAATTAAGGTCACATTTCTGTGTTGCTAAACAACAGGCGGCTCTGGGTTCAGGCCCGCTGAAAAGAAAACAAAAGCCACCCCTTGAAACGGGGGCTTTGAGAGGGTTCAAAGGAGCGCAAAACAAAAGGCGGGCTTTGTGGGCTGCCCTCGCCCGCGCCTTCCCGGGCCCTTCCACCACCAGAGGCACCGTTAATGTGGCAAGGGGGAGTTTTTAATTGTCCGGCACAAACAATGCTGGCATATTTAGGCCGGCCTCATTACAGAGCCACCCGAAATGCTTGAGAAGCATTCCCACCGCTTAGCATAAATAGCAGAAACATTCTTTCACGAGCAGAGCAGGTCCCATCTGCTCCCAGCCCGTCCTCACCTTGACTTGCAATGGTGAGCCTGAGGGGCTGGCCCCTCCATCCCACTGCTCCCAAACCCCAGCACAGGAACCTGCCTCCCAGCCCTCTGCTCGCCCTCCCATAAAGTGCTCCCTGCATCCCATGGGAGCAGAGGGCAGGACCCTGGGGGTTTGCAGCAAGGGGTGCTTGATGGAACTGGCCAGTGTGGCAGCCCTGGCTGGGGTTTGCTCTGCCTGCCTGATTCCAGCTGCTCGGCCATGGTTGCTGGGGGCTTGAGGGGCATCACTCATTGCTCCTGACAGGACAAGACAGTTCGCACATTGCCCTGCTGGGCGCTGGCTGATGTACCTCATGGGGAATGAGACTGAGAAGGTCCTGGGGACCTTCACCAGCTGGGCTGTATATGAATTGGGAATAACACCGACATTTCCTACTGAGACCCAAACCCAAACGGGAATTTGGGTCTGGGCACTTCATGGCTGTGGCTGTTTCATGTTTACACCCCACTGCACTTATCAGAACTCCCTACCAGCTTCCCAGATGGTGCATGGGTGCCCTAGACCCCAGCAGAGAGTCCCACCAGCCCCTCGCAGTGAGCCACGCTGGCAGGCCATCCCCCAGGCCGGGCAGAGGGACACTGGGAGGGAGCAGCCCTGGCAGGGACACAGCCCTTGGGGCTGGGGAATGACATGGCTGCGGACACTGCTGGGTTAGCCATGTGCCTGGTATTTCCCAGGCAAGCAGTGATGACAGGTTGCAGCCCTGCAGCCAAGGAGAGAGCAGAGCTGTGCTGAGCGGGACGGCACCTCGGGTCTGGAAAGCCAGCACCATGGCACAGAAAGACCAGCCCAAATCCCGCAGGAAGTGGGTCCCTGTGGGGGCCGAGCTCTCCTCCTGCACCACAGCACTTAGGAGTGGTAAAGGAACTGTGGGCATCCAACCTGTGTGTCCCACATGTTCAGGAGAGCAGGGATCACTTTGCAGCCTGATCGGTTTCTGTGCATCCTGCCCTGCCTGGCTGCCCAGTGCAGGGCAGCCAGGGCAGCGAGCCTGCTTTCACCCCATGGGTCCTGGCAAACAGCCTGGTCAGTGCACAGGGATCAAAGTGAGCAGCGTTTCCCAACTGATACCTGATCCCGGAGCTGGAAGGAATCTGTGAGCTGCTGAGTGCCTCCCGCACCGCTCCCACTAATATGCAGTGCTGAGCGTGCCGAGGGCCCCATGCTGCTGGGCTGTGTTTTATGGCACTGCGGTTCCTGCCAGCTCCCTCTTCCCCCGCTTCACTTCCCCTTTCTTGGAGGCAACAAGCTCCGTGTACCCCACAGTTTATTAAAAATCCCGGGTACCTTGGAAGAGACAACGCAATAGTGTACTTGTTACAGCTGCCTTGTATTAATAGACTGCCCCTTTTGATTTTAGGGTGGAACTTTTGGCAGAAAACCAGCATCCAAGAGGCAAAATGGCTGTAAAACTCAGAAAAACGCCCCCAGCTTTGATCAGAAAGGCTTGAAGATGAATCGCAGTGATGCCCAGGCAGATTTGCTAGAGGTGGTGTTCAGCTGCAAAGAGGTGAGACAGGGCAGGAGTGGAGGGGCCGGCTCGGGCAGCAATGGGGCTGGGTGGAAGGGAGCCACAGCAGCCAGAGGTTCAAAGCCTCTGCAGTGAGGAGCAGAATTGGAGGATTATTCACTTTCTATATTTTCACTCCTGCAGCACACATGGGAATCTAATTGGCCAGGATGAGAAATACAGCCAGACAGCTTACAAGTGGGCTCAAGAAGACAGAAAAATATTTGCAGCTGCAAGCCATTAAAAGCAAACCCAGCCTCGCTCTTACACTTTAATTACCCTCCTGTACGTTCTTCTCCGTGTACCAGAGCTCATGTCAGTTCAAAACCCTTCCTGATCTTAAAAGGCCAAGCACATTGCCTGGCTGCACCAGCATGGCAGAGCTCCAGCATGGTGAGGGCTGCTGCACACCTTGCTGGGCCTCCAAGCATCAGCTCTTCCCCCATTGCCTCACCACAGACCCAAACACCACTCCTGCATGGCTGACAGCAGCCCTGAGCCCACCCAAAGGGGTTAGCTTGGCTATTCATGTGGTCAGGGTTTTCCCATGTAGCCCGTGCATTACAGGGTCCAGCCAAGCTCATCCCAGCATCTCCCTGAAGTGACAGTGTGTGGCAAAGGCCTTTGTGGGGCGATGCATCCAGATGCATCCTCTCACAGCCTCCCCAGACGTATATTGCTGCTCCTGCATTTCAGCTGAGCCGCTTATTCCTCAGGATCCAGAACACTTGCTGAGTGGATTTCTCCCTTCTCAGCGCCTCGATCCACCCCAAAGGATGAAGGCAAAGAGTGGCAGAGGGACTCCATCTCCCCATCTCCACCTCGGCACCCACACATCGCAGGTCACTCTTACCAGTGCTGTGGGCACTTCAGGCTGCTCAGGGCACCACACTGCCCATGGCTGCAATGCAGCTACCCTGGGGTACCGGTGGGGGGCTCTGGATTTGGAGAGGGGTGGCAGGGCAGCAATCGCAGCCCAACCTGCCCATGCTGCTCCCGGCTCCTTGACTGCTCGTTTCCTTTTCCGCTCCTGCTGTGACACCAAAAATGTTATTGCAGGTGCTGGCCCCAGCCCCACTCACTCGCCCACATGGTTCACCCACTTCTCCTGAAACCTGAGGAGGACTGAACTCATTTTATGCCATTTTATTTCAATGCTCTGAGAGTTAACCTTGTGGCAGGCATTTTTAATCCAGCCATAAACAAGGGAGAGGAGAGGAGTTGCAACTTTCCTTAATGGGGCAATTTTTTATTATTCCAAAGCTTTGATGCAATCTCCTTCCAAATGCATGAGCTGGGGGGGAAGATGGTGTTTGAGTCTAGGCTAACTTAAATTGAGCTTAAAGTTGCTTGGCAGCACCAAAGGGACATTGCAAGGACCCTATAGGATGGGGAAAGACCCTTAAGTGGAAGATCTCAAATGAGTATAAGGTGTTTGCACTAGTTTGAGATGTTAAACGCAGGTGCTTGCATGGAACAAGGGGAAGACCATTCTGGAAATGCTAGTGCTTGCACTGTGCACCAGTACGTAGACAGGCACGTTTTGAGATCTTGTGGTCCTGAGCCCTTGCAGTGCTGGTCCCGGGGTGCTGAGAGAGCTGCCCTGCTTCTGAGGGAGATGCTTCTCAGAGAGAAGCAAAGCCCGGCAAGGAACTGCAGGGAAAAACAGGCTTGGGAGTCCAGCACTGCCTGGGGACATCTCTGCTGGAGCCAGCCTGCTAGGGGAGCAAGGGTGTGACAGTGGTCACACCCGTGTGTGTGACACCGAGGGTGTGACAGTGGCACTGACACCCGGGAGCCGATGGGTAGAGCACAGCAAAGCCTTGCGGGCTGCATGGCACAGGGGCAGCGATGTAGCACCGCCAGCAGCCCTGGCAGGCCTCTGCATAGAGAGTGCAGCAAACAGGACCTGGCTTTTCTCCCTCCTGCCCCAAGCACTGCCAACCGGGCAGGAGCTGGCAGGGAGGACACAGACAGTGCCATGTCCCAGGAGCCCACCTGTGTCCAAGGGCAGGGAGAAGGATGCCATGGCCCTGGCCAACAGCTGGGGAGGATGAAATGAAGGCTAAATAAGGATGCTGATTGCTCCTGGCTGCCATTCCAGGGCTGCCCCCACAAATCACCCAGTGGCAGATGAAAATCAAACCCCGATGGGAAGACGATGCCCGGGGCTGGGCTAAGCGCCAAGGGAGTGATGTTAGCTCCTCCACAGGTCACCCGCCAGCAAGGATCATTGCAGGCATCGTGTCCCCAGCAGGAATTTGCCGTGAGACAGTCTCATCCCTTAGGGGATACTCGCTGGGGTGAAGGTTCCCTGTGCTCCCCAGGAGAGGACAGGCGGGAAGACACATCTTGGGGTCGGGGACCCAGGCAGCTGCTGTGTGCCCTGGCCAGTGTCGGGGCTGCTCCCGGCTCTGCCCTGCTCAGCTGCTCCCGGCCCCTGCTGAGCCCCAGGGGGCAGCGTGGGGGGAACGGGGGCTCCAGATTGAAACCACATGGAAACACATTTGCAACGAATTAGGCCGGGAGCCAGCAGCTCTTGCTTGGCCGGGTGTGCAGCCAATCTTTGGGGATTGTCAGCTCCTCCCAGGTTTCCACAGCGGATGCTCCGCGGCCAGAGCGCAGCTGGGCTCTGCAAAGCCGCGGCCAAGGCAGCGCAGAAGGAGCTGAGTACACACGCGGGCAGGGACCCCCACCCGCACGCACAGCCCTGCCGGGTTGAGCAGACCGCACGCACTCCCTGCCACTGCCAGGGATGCTTTTGAGGGGGTGAGGATGCCCCAGTGCTCCGGGGAGAGGAGGCAGTACATGGGAGAGGTTATTCCAGTGCTTCCCAGCCTGGCAGCCCTGGAGCAAAGGCATCGTGTGTCCCTGCCTGCCCCGGCTTACCAACCCCTCGAGCTGCACTCAAAGCTCGGCAGCTGGGGAGCCCTGGCTCAGGCACTGATGTGAAATCACATCTCCCCGTGGTACCTGAGAAAAGGGCTGACCCAGGAGGTGAGGAAGAAAAGCTCTTCCTGGCAACACTCAGGAGGTGAGAGGGTTAAGTCAGTGGTACAAAAAGGCTTTGAGTGTGCATGTCAAAGAATGACACTAACAACTCATGTGACAACCTGCCAGGAAAACTTTTCAGATCATAATTCGCATAGCATTTGTATCATGTTCCCTTCCTGTTTAAAAAGGCAATATGGAAACTCTGTGAGGGGTTATTTGCTGGTCAGGCTGGTTTGCTGGTTACGCTCTCTGTCACGCGCATCCCTTTAGGAAGTGATGCCACCACGACAGACATCATTACTAAAAATAATGCCATCCCATGCATTAGTCTCCAGTGCCATTTGTTTTAATAATTTATACCCAGTTAAAGAGTAATGGCTAATGATTAGTGGTGGGTACATACTAATCCTCTGGCAGAGCAAGAAATTACGCTGCCTCCCCACAAACCACACAACCATCTTCCCCAGAGTCATGTCCTATGGACAGCAGAGGACAGAGAGGGGATGCTGCTTTCCCCTGCCTGGACGTTTCAGCCCTCAGAAACCTGTCAGCAGAATTTCACCAATCCTGCCCTATTCCTAAGGGGCAAATCCCAGTGCCCCCATGCAGCCACAGAGCCACAGTGCAGGTGCTCAGCTGGATGCATGGGGGACTCAGCAGCCCTGCGGCTCTCTGATAAGGCCATGTCTGCTGTAAAACAGCCTCTTGCTTTGTGAGTAAGGATATTTACGAAATGACAGGCTGCAGCGCTAACCTCTGGCTGGCGAGCGATCATGCCAGCAGCACAGCAGCCGGGCACAGCCTGTGAAAGCCTTTTGCCATATCTCTGGACAGGGAAGTGTTTGGGGAGGTGCTGGAAGTCAGCCCAGCTGCCGGTGGGTTTCACCTCCATCACTTTACATGGCCCCTGCTCCCCGACACCCACACTGCTGATGCCCAGCTCCTGGCACAGAGGGGCTGGGGCACATCCCATCTGTGGGAGCTGACCTGTGAGCCCCCTGCATGCTCCTGCTCATGGCCCTGCAGCAACAGCAGCCCAAACATGGCTCTCCCTCGGGTTTTTATCACCCACATCGTGCTGGTGAAGGAAGAGAGGCCACCACCAGGGAACATCTGGGCTCCATTGCTCATTGTCTGGTAATTAATGTCAGAGCTGAAGACAGAAGGGACGTCAGATATTAAATAAACATGACCGCACTCTGCAGACCAGAACAGTCCCCCCGGGGAGGGCACAAATGCACCCTCACCCGCACTCCTCCCCCGGCATGGCCCTGGCCAGGATGCAGGACACGGCGGCTTGCCGCACACACGTGTGAGCACATGCTCGCAGGCTCCCACACAGCTTGGGTTTCACGTCAGCCAAGGCATAGCAGGGAAAAAAATAGAGCTCCTTTTCCTTTTTTGTTTTCCAGCTGGCAGACTGCATCTGCAAGTGCAGGAACCACAGAAAACTCTACCCTGCGGAACAGGGCAGTGCAGGGAAGGTGGTCAGAGCCCCTGGGGTCTGGGCTGGCTGATACTCCCACAGCCAAAGCTGCTGCTCAGGGTCTCAGCCCTGGCTGGACACATGCCTCCGGCCACGTGCGAGTCCCAGTGTGTGTGTGTGTGTACTTCACACGCTGTGTTCTGCTTTTACCCACCCTCCCAGCCCCTCCTGCGGCCTCCACAGGCCCTGCACTGCTTGTCACGTTGGAGGGCTGATGGCAGATTAGCACTGGGCCCTGCCCTAGGGATTTCTGTGCATCCCATTGGCCAAACAGCAGGGATGGACAGTGCCACCCTCTCGCCAGCCTGGTTTAAAGACTATTTCCCCCCACTGTGACCTTGGTGAGCACCAAAATCCTTTCTTTCCTGCCCTTTCCCTGCCTGTGCTCACAGGCAGAGCAAGCATGAGACTGGCCGGAAGCCCAGAGAGTGGGGAGGCTGCCCAGCCCCTGCACAATGGCAGACACACGCCTCAGTGCCGCAGAACCCGCGCTGAGCGAGCTGGGGTACTGTTTGGTTCGTAGGCTGGGGCAGTTGTTCCCCATGGGCTGCCTCGTGCCAGGCAGAGGATGCAGAGTCTGGTCTCTGGCATGGCCCCAGCTCGCAAGGCAGGATGGCAGGGTCACAGGACCACAGCAGGGCTCAGCATTACCCGGGTGCAGGCTGTGGTGCCAGGCTCAGATTGGCTTCACACTGCTGCATGGATTGCTGCTCTGATGTGTAAGAGCCACACTGCAGCACTAGGGCATGGCATGGACTGGAGCTTGCCATGCAGGCGTGTGAGGTGTTCCTAACCTCTGCTCACTGCTGCTGCTGGAGCAGATTCCTGCATCCTGGCATCTTCCATCAAACACGAGTTGCGTCAGCAAGGCACATTAGCCCTGTGCAAGTGAAACAAAACACAGCAGGCTGGTAGGTGCCCAGGCTCAGCCTGGGTGATCTCCCGTCCCTTCCGGCCTTAAACTTGTGGGTCCTGTAAAGGGCAGCAAGGAAAGGGACAGGGAGTGAAATGTGCCCTGTTCACACAGGAGAGGAGTGCTGCACCAGCCAAGGGCAGCGCATAGGGTTTTCTGTTCCTCCGTGCAGCAGGGACTCATTAGCTCAGGGCTGGCTGTGCCTACTTTGTTCTCTGGAAGCTTTTGTTCCCTTACAGAAATTTAGTCTCTCTCTCCCTCGCTCTTAGCCCCTTTTAATATTAAGGTCAATAGGCTGACGATTAAGCAGGAAAAGGGCATGAAGAATCAACCAAATTAAATCTTGTGTGCAAACAGGTGGGTGTGAAATTTCAATCAATGGCTGGTGTTAGCAGGGACCTCCGGGATCCCGATTTCCCAGGGGAAGACTGGGCAGCCCCAGGGGGATTTGGGTACAAAAACTCCAGACATGGGAGAATAGAAAAAAGTCTTCTCAAAACCAATATTGACAAGGTGCCTGTGTTTGCACCCCGGCTTTCCCCGGCAGCACAAAGGGAGATGATTATCCCGGGTCCGGTGGGGAGGGGATGACGGGAGCTCAAAGGTGAGCCGGCCCCCCCCGGCTCCCCTGGCCCCAGCCCCTCTGCTTAATCCCCCTCTCACCCAAGCTTTGAAGTCGCCTGAGGTTGAATACGGGATGTAAATCACGTTAGCCGCAGTGTGTGATCACAACGCCCCAGTGAGACAATGCCGTGCTTCCCCAGCACCTGGGCGTCCCGCCGAGCCCTGGCCAGCACCGTGCTATAAACAGCCCCAAGCTGTGGAGGAAAGCAGGGACCGAGGGTGGGCTGCATCGGGGGGCACCCATTGCGGGCGGGAGGGAGCCTTGTGTTCTGCCACAGAACCGGGAGCCGCGGTGGGCGCTGCTCACCCCAGCGGCCGCGGGGCTGCCGATAGCAGGGAGGCTCATCCCTGGGATTAATTAGCAAAGGCTGCGGCAGCAGAGCAATGTAAAACACGAGCTGGGGCGTTGGTTACCAGGGCTGTCCCACAGCGCTGCACATCTTGTAAGCATTAGCATCACGTAAGAGGAGCCTGCACAGAAGGACGTGGGGTTTATTGGGCTGTAAACTGCGTTGTTCCCATTACAGCAACGGCATCGCTGGTGAAGAAATGTGCCTTTCGCACACGAGGCTTGGGAACCAGGTGTGCTGGAAGGAAACATAGCAGGGTTGTTTGGAGGCCCTGCTGTCACCATTGGGATAACAGAGAGAGAAACAAAGCAGGCGTGGGAGAAACCAGGAGGAGGCACCAAGAAGATATTAGCATTACCCCCAGGGCTGCTGTCCCTTTCAGCCCTTTGCATTTATCTTCCCCAGACCCAGCTCGCTGGTGCTCAGCTCCCCTGCACCCAACATGGGGCTGCACACTGTGCCTACTACCTGGGGAGTTCAGTGCTGGGGTGTGAGGGGTGTCAGGGAGACAGCAAGTATCTGCCAGCTCATCGGCAATGTTTTTGATGGCCTTTGCTCTGCCTTGCTCCAGCACTTGCACTGCCTCCGGCGGCACCAGGGAAGATGTGACACATGAGGTTTGCTGCCAAGCACAGAACAAGGGCACTGCTGCCCAAGACAGCATCCCTAAGCACCAAGCTAAAATCTCCCGTGCTTTATTTTCCTTTAGCCAAGGAAGCAGCCTCCAAAAAAATGTGATGCTGGACCCAAATAATCAACCAATTTCCCTTTTTCCCACAACCAAAAATGCATCACTTCTCTGCAGGCAGCAAGTTGGCTGGTTTGATTGGTTTGATTCTTTTTTTATCATTTCACACCCAGACCTTGACTGGTTGTCCAAGACCAGCGGCAGAGCTTATCAGCCACAGTCATCCTGCTGCACAGGTCTGGATGAACTGCATTACAAGTATGTCTCTACCAGCCTGGCTCCAAATGCTGCTGGGTTAGCCCCGGAGCTGCCACCTGCTTTGGTGGCTCCAGCAGGCCTTCCCAAGCAGTGCCTGGTGGGAAATGCAGGACCTGTCATCCCCGCCCTGTGATGAATGGCAGAGAGAAGCTGGATAATGCCGTGGATCTAAACCACATGGCATTGATGTGACTACATGTACCCACTAACAGGAGCAGGCGCGGGTACCAGCCCAGCTCACCCTCAGGCTCTGCTTTGCTCCTCTGCAGCTTGAGGGGCTGCTCCATCACTGCCCACTGCTGCAGTGCCTGAGCACAGGACGCTGGCGGCCAGGAAACAGCTGCTTTTGGAGCTTTTTCTCTTGATTCTTAACTGAGAGACCGGGTGATTTTTTTACTGGGTTGGTTTTTTTTTTCCTAACAAAATATGTTGTTATTGTGGAAAATATCTGCTCTCCGCAGAAAATGCCCTGTGTTCGCTGTACACATTGTGGGCCATACCAGAAAACATCTGATGTGCTTCCAAAGCCACCGGGGCATTTCTTTTCCTATTAGATTGGAAATTTTCTTCAGGAAACAAGTTTTACCTAGTTTGCACTGACATTTGCCACAGCAGAAAGCAAGCAGCCCTGTCCCCGTATCACCCCCACATCTTTGGGAGGTGGCATCATAGGGGCACCCTGGCATGACCAAGCACTCAAACCTGCAGCACAAACCCTGGCTTCAACCCAAGCTTTGACCCAAGTCCCATGGGCCACCAAGCACCAACAGCCAGCATCCACCCATGCTGGCCCAAGAGTAAACTGCGGCTTCTCAGGCAAGACGATACCTCTTTGAGAAACACAGAGAAATATACATCATTTCAGTCCTGTCAACAGCTTCCCAGTGCCACGGCCACCAGCCTCCCAGGGTCATGGTGGCTCAAGGACAGTTACGGAGTTGCCCTTTTCTGCCCCACCTCATGAGCTGCCCAGTACTGCGGCACTGCTCTTCGTCCCAGGTTGGAAGAAAGGTGTGAAATTTAGTGTGGAATAGCAATGTCTGACTGTTAGATCTGGAAAAGTGACCTGATATTATCACTTCATCTTCTGCCTGTATTGCTGGTATTTCACAGTGCGATGTTCCAACCCCACCCAAGACAAACATCTAATACATTTAACATTAGCCAGTACAGCTGTACAGCACCAACTCCAATTGGAAGTTTAAAAACCTAAGTCAAAACCAAACACTGCATTTAGCAGTGTTAGCAATTTAGCATTTTCCATGATTATTATAGTAAAGAAAATTAAAAACCAAACAAACACAAAAACCCAAACCAACCAAACCACAAACCGAAAACCCTGCAAAATTTCACTTGTATCTTTAAATTCATCTGTGATTAGCATAGATGTCAGGATGGTGATTACAGCAACTGCACCCATCAGCTTTCCTGCTGTGACTATAGAACAAGGTAGGAAGCACCTGAGACTACTGTCATGGTCCCTCCACAACAGCTCTGGCTAGGCCTGAATCTGACAGCTCAGGACTTAAACTCCATCTGGCTCAGGAGCAGCTGCGCCCTTTCCAGTCGGGGACCGTTCCTTAACATTGTTCCCCCCAGCAAAGACTTTGGGGACAGTAAATAAAATCATGTGTGCGCCTTCCCACCTGAAGCACGCCTTGTTTACTAACTCATCAAGTGTTTATATGTTCAAACCCAAGGTGGCTCACCTCTCACACTGGAGAGCACAGAGGGTCATTAGTCGAGGGTTGGCTTTACAGGCAACAACGGCAGTGGAGATGCTGCGGCGCTGGGCTGCTCGGCCGGCCAGGAACAGCCATGTTCTCAATTTCTTTCTCTTTTTTTTCCAAGCAGACCTCTGAGAAAACATCTGCTGTGCCCCAAGCCTGCACCGGAGCTGAGGATCAAAATAAAGGACTTTTGTCTTTTTATTAAGCATTTTAGCAAACGTGACTATTACATTCATATTATATTTCCCTGTTTTGTACAAACATGTTTAAGTCAGCACTAAGAGGATTACCTTTATGGCACACCAATCTCTGCTCAAATGAGCTGACTAAAGAAACTCTTGTTAAACAGTATTTTCTCTAATGCCTGTTGCTTTTCTTCCTTGCTTTAGTGCTCAGACATCTATCCAGGCTCCCTAAATCCATCCTCCTCATAAGCTTTCAGATCAAGACTCTTCCCCCCTCAATCCCCCTCTGCACCCTTTAATACAGCTGAAGATGAACATTAGTGCTTGGTTCAACTGCACTGGAAAGGGAAAGGGCAGATTCATCAAAATCTTTATACTGCCATAGAAAAAATGTAGCCTTTTGCCTTTCCTCGAGTGAATGCCTTTTCTAGAGGGTATTCATTAGGGTTTGGTCTGTTTTTGCAGACAGCTCCACAGATGTTGACATTTTTTTTCTTCGCTGGGTTAAGACGCCTTCTATAGGCTTTCAGTCTTCATTTGTTACTTCTTTATTATCCAAGAGGGGTTTTTCTTTCTCCTGTTTTTTTCTTCCTTTTTTTCCTTTTTTCCCTTTCTTCCCAAGGAGTTGACTCGGTTCTCTGAAGAGAGCAGTGGTAGTCAGCCTCATTATTATCCTGGGCCCTTTTTCATCGCCCCGGCAGGCCGGCCGGGGCCGCAGGGCCATTGTGGCGGAGCAGCAGGTAGCTGTGGCACGGTGGGGTCAGCGCTCCGGCAGGCACAGCGCCTTTGTGCACCTGCCTTGTGCTGCCGGCTCCGTTTGTCCGGCAGTGGGAAAGGTCAGGAGCATGCTGATGCTCCGTACCTGAGGTTTTGTCTCCAGACGCTGCTGAGAGCTTATGGAAATAAGTTGTTGGAAAGCAATCGCTGGACCCAGAGTGGAAGCAGAGTGAAGGGGTGGAGGTGTGTTGGTGTTAGTGGAGCTGCCTAGTCCATCACACACGCTGTGTCTTGGCCAGAGCTGCTGCATGCTGCTTGGGAAGCCACAGCCTTGCCATGGTCCAAAAGCCTCTCTGCCATCACCTTCACGCATTGAGATAGCTGATTTCCCACAGCAAACTTTGCAAAGAGAGCAATTTGGCTCAGCATGAAGAATGAAAGCACAATACAGGCGGCACCCCATGCTGGTGTTCCCATCTCTGACATCAAACACACCACACTTTGCCTAGGACCCATCACTCGTGCCTGCAGACATACACACCAACCAAATAGCCCATACTAGTGTCCAGTATTCCATCCAGCACTCCAAATACCTCTACCTCAGCTCCTCCAGAAAATTTACTGTGTATCTGGAGATTTTTCCCCAAAAAATGTTGCTGGGACAGACATGGACACTGGCAGAGGCATCATGACTCTAGTGGTGCTTCGGGATCTGCCACAACAGGTATGGGCTCCAGCCTATTCACAGCTGGGCTCATTGTGTCGCCATGAATTATTCTGGGCAAAAGGAAAGCCCTCCTTCTCCTCCCAGGAGCCCTCCTGGTCCGTTCCAGCACTGCCTAGAGTCACCAGCCCAACAGCCAGCATGGAGCTCTCCATCCACAGCGTGAGCCAACAGGTGTCTTTATCCCATCAACCAGGAGAGTTCCAACATCCCACTGGCAGGAATTTGTCTGCAAAAGTTTTTCCCATTGAAAGCAGCTGTGGTGGTCATCTGATTGCAGCTGGGGCAGTGAGGTGGAGAGATAGGACAGCTCCCAGAAGGCTGTGTTCCCAGCCGTTAACGTCTCCTCCCCAGCCTGATGATTTAATGCCTTAGTGGTGCACGTCGGCTCCAGCCATGGGGCAGTGGGTGGGCATTATGGGTGATGTGATCGTGACCCCCATTATCACTTGCCATCTAAATAGCACTGGCTGTGGTTGGGAAGGAAGGAGCCTGGCCAGCAGGCACAGCTCCCTCGCAGATGCCACTGTCCAGCTGAAGGTGGACCAGGAGGGGAGCAGCTCGCTCCTGTCAGCTGCAGCCCTGTGTCCCAGCCTGGGACACTGAGCTCACTGGCTGGAGTCTAGATGGGAATATTGATGGGGACACTGAAAGCCACCACATTCAGTCCTCATCAGTATGCTAAAAGCTCCTGCCATTCTCCCTTTTTATCACAGCTTTAGCAGGAGAGCTCACATTAGCTTTACACATCATCCTTGGGGAAACAGTGCTGATAGATGTGTGAGATCAGGCATGTGGATTTTCTTTTCATCACTTATGCTGGAGAAGCCTTCCACTCCTAAAACCATGAGAGTGAGCCAGCTCTCGCAGCCTGCTAGTGGGTCATAGCTGGATTTCACACACCTTGCCTGCAGCAGGGCAGGATCTGGCCCAGAACACCACTGACTCAGCAGCACTTTCCTTGGGCCTATACTCCCCATTTCCCCATGCGCAGGGATGGGTCCTCTCCCAGCAAATTTCTGGCACAACCACAGGCCAAAAGCTGCTTTTCCACAGAAGCTGAGGGACTCGCTGTGCCTGTCCTTTCTTACTCCGGTCTGCTTGTGTTGGCCATTGTTGCCCCCTGAGTGTGCTGCACACTGGGATGTGCAGTCTGGCTGGCACTCAGGTCAGTATCAGGGATGTGAAGGAGCTCCAGGCACGGGATCCCCAGCAGCCTTCACATGGACACTGCGAGCGCTGAGGTTTATAACCCAGAAAATGCAGGCTCTGAAGGGCTCTATCTGCTGGGGCAGGAGGCGTGCCGCCCTGCCCAGAGCCACTTTTATGCCATTGTGCCTTTTCAGCACTGCATTAAGACAGCCAAAGAAGGGGGATTTTTAATGGTTCCAGAGGAACAAAGCGGGAACATTATGCCCAACTTCATTACAGAATCATCTGAAATGCTTGAGGAACGTTTCCCACTAATTATCATAAATAGCCGAAAAAAATCTTTCCCTCCCAAAGCAGGTCCCAGCTGCCCCTCTGTGTTTTCTCACCTTCACTTCCAATAGCCTGACCCTGCCCCCACACAAAGGGAAGACCCCATCTCTGCTCCCCCTCTTGCATGGGCTCTAAAGAAATACAAACAAGCAGCAGATTAATAGCATTTGTTTGCACCTTAAACAAACAGGCAACTTCCGCCCCTCTAGGCTCTTCCCGTGCCCAAGGAAGGATGCACCAGCTGGTTTTCCTTGCCCTTGCTCTCATGCCCTGCCCATATCCTGGATAAAAGCATGGGCAACACCAGGCATGACGCAGGCAGACCAAGGATAAGAATGCTGGGGGTGCCAGCCCTGCCCCCCTTTGAGCTCTGTCTCCTCTGCCCACTGTCCTCTTGCTGTCCCAGCTGCCCTGGAGGAGGTCAGGCCCCTGCCCTGGTGAGACATGGCTGCAGCCCTTCTGCAGGAGGGTTGAGAGATGCCAAGGCCAAAGCAGATGACTCAGTTCAGCTTCTTTCCTATGAGGCTTGCAGGGTTTCACAGCAAGGAGCAGCCTCACACAGCTGTGCGGATACCCTGAGTGGGCACGAGGAGGGATGATGTGAGTGAAGGACAGAGAGGGAGAGAGACCACCCAGAGGACACACAGAGGAGTGGTTTTGGTGTTCAAAACCATCACCAGCACTGACAGGCACAGCAGCAACACTGAGCAACGACTGCCAGCCCATGATCATCTCTGTTGAGCATAACAGAAGATGGATGGATGGATGGATGGATGGATGGATGGATGGATGGATGGATGGATGGATGGATGCTGGACATACCATAGCTACTCGGCTGGGTCTTAGGCTGATACTGATCCCAGCAGATACAGCTGCTTCTGCCAGGGACTGCCCCAGCTTGGGTCCTCACCCTGCAGGTAATGCGTGGCACATCCCACCTCTCCAGGCAGCACTGCTCCTATGGGAGCTGCTGCCAAATCAGTCCTACCTGACCCTGTCCACAGCACACAGAGCAGCCAGCCCCCCACCTCAAACTCTGCTGGGGTATGCAGTCACAGGAAACATGGGGGCTCAAACCACACCAGCAGCTGGTGAAATGCCGCTCCTGGCACAAGCATGGCACATGTTTGGGGTCAGCACAGGAGTCAGACACTCAGGAGGAAGCTTGTGGCAGCACAGCTGTGGGCTCAGCAGGTTCCCAGCAGCAAGCCAGCAGTGCGACCTGCCCATCAGAGGCCCAGGTTTGCTCCCTGCATGGGTTATTGTGCAGATCCCCGCATGCAGGTGTCCACTGCCCCCCTTCCCATCAGCCACAAGAAAGTGTTGTAGCTCACGAGCCCCCTTCCTGCCCACAGGGCTCCCAGGGGCAGGAAGGGGAACCAGAGGCAGGTGGTAAGGACAGGGGCTCCCGGCAGGGCTGACGGCCTGTGGGGTTACCAATCACTACTGCAGCATGAGTGACAGGGCTGTGGGAACCACATCTCCTCTGCACAGACCAGGAAGAGAGCCAGCGGCAGCCATGCAATGCTGGAGACTCCAGTCTCAGCACCACACGAGGACAACACTTTTGTCCCTGCTTCTAACTGGCTGTCATCTGAAGGTGACCACATGAGGACCACAGGCAGTCAATGCAACTGGGAAGAGGTTTAGAGTCCCAAGCAGCCTGAAGACACCACACCTTTTGTTTTCCAATGCAAGAACCAGCAGCATCCTGTTCAAGGAGCAGCAAGCAGAGGGAGAGCAAAGGGATGTGCTGCCTTATTTAGTGCATGGGCATTCCTGGGAACTCCTCGCTACAGAGTGCTGCAGATGTTAAAATCTTACCTGAGTTCAGAGAAACCATATAAATTCCCAGATTTAAAGCCATTGAGCGCTGGTGAGTGCAGTGGCTGTCCTGCAGGGCTGCCCAAGCTGCCTGCAGCATAGCAGGGAGAGTGTGCTGGCCTGTGCACTCCTGGACACCTGTTCTGGCCATGTACCTCTCCTCTGTGAGGAAGGCCTCCTCCCCTTGGCATTGCAGAAGCTGCAGCTCCGAAGCAGCAAACCTTTGTCCTGTTCTCCCCGGTGCAGATCCCCCATGCTCTGCCCCATTCCTGCATGCTGTCTGGCTGCTCTTGCTCAGCGATGAGGAAACCCAAGCATGTTTACCCAGAGGCTGCCCAGGGACATCGCCCCCAGGACACCCGGCATCCTGCCTGCTTCTCAGCCTTTTCCTCCCAGAGCGAGCTAATGGGAAGAGCTGCTAATTCCTCCCAGCACAACCGTGGCTCTCCAGGGATCAGCCCCACAGCAATGGAGGGAGGTGACTCCTGCCTGCAAGCCCAGCCTAGCCCTAGGAACATAGGCTGCTGTATTTTCGTTGCAAATTAGAAATCAATCATAGCAGGAAATTCCCGTGCTGAGAACACTCTGGCTGTTATTATTTTACAGCACTCAGCAGTGTTCTGGGCACTCAGAAAGGCACGGCACTATTGGGGGTATTATGGGGCAAATTAGTTTTAAAACTGGCTGTAGGAATTTTGGCCATTTGGCTTCTGGAGTGGGTGGGCACAGGTGGAGGCTGGAGGGGCTTTGTGCTGCTTTCAGATATAGCACCGCTCTGCAAAGACGGAACAAGCACACTCAGGAGAGAACACCTCTAGCCTGACCCCAGCTTTATTAATAACAAGTAATTAATATGAGAGCGGACGTGCTTTGTGTCTCTGAAGACCTTTTAAGATGTGATTATGTTGTGCTAATCTCACACCGAAGTACTTCCCTGTTTAAACTGCGCTGGGCCATTAAATATCTGAAAAGCCAGCGGAGACCCCCTCCCTCACTGCCCCGGGAAGTGCTTGGGGTCTGTTCCCCAGCAGCCAGGCCCCACTTTCAAACCTTCTAAATCAAGTATAAAGCCGACCCCATCTGGACTACAAGGAAAAACTCTGCCTCTCCACATCTGCCTCTCATTACCTGCCGTGCCAGCCCGGCCCCACTCCATCCCGCCCAGATGTGCTGCCCCGCACTCCCCTCCCGTATTTCACAGCCGTCAGCAGGACTTCAAGGAGCAGCCGAAGGGCCTGTAACACTGTACAGGCTCTTAGCAAAGACATATATCCAGGTCCTTAACGCGTAGCTGCAGGCACATACCCTAACGAAAAACACCTTTCCTGCTCCCTTGGTCTTGCATCAGGCAGAGAGCTGGGGCACTTGGAACTTACATGCCAGGAGGTTTCTGAGCCACTTCCTCTTTGCCAAGCACATGTCCAGGCTATTGATTTTCAGGGGTTCTCCTCCCTGGAACCCCCTAAAGCCAGGCAGCCCCTGTGTCCCACACCAAAGGCAGGGCAGGACGGAGCAGGTGCCAGCAGCAAAGGTGAGGAGTTGGAGATGGATAGACACCTGCACCACTGTAGCGACCGGGGTGATTAAATTTGGGAATAGCTTGCCTGGCACAGGGAAAAGTCAACACTGACCCTAGAGCAAAATAACATATGCAGAGATCCAAACTAAGGAACAACTCCTGTGTTCATCGAGTCAAAAGATTTCCTGGGCTAAAGCTTTCCAGTGACAGTTTTAGCACTTTCTGTGATGGCAGAAAACCCAAAGAAACAGATACTTTCATTGGAAGCCTGGCACCTTTCTGGCCCTGGCGGCAGCCCAGGACTGCAGAGGTGAAGGCACACATCAGCCCTTCAGTTATGAAGGGCATTAGCCCCTTCATCCCAAGCTTCCTGTGCCAGTTGGTGCCCAGCCTGCAGTTGAGGCTCAGCATCAGGTGAAGTTATGGTATAAGAGCCACGTAGCCGGCCACGCGCAAACATTACTCTCCCAAAGAGGCCAGGGCAGGCAGCATTACAAAGAGGTTTCAGGGGTTTGAGATTTGAGAGGGGAAAGAAAAGCAAGTCTGTTGTATCATTATGCCACTGTCTGCAGGACGGTGTGCAAACCTGGTCCTACACAAGTCCCTGATGGCCAGCACTGACTGGGGACCCTGCACTCCATCAAACAACAGGAATCTTCCACTGCAGGTCATCTCAAGAAAAGCCCTTAGATGAAAATACTCCTCTTGGTAGCCCTTCAGTGCACAGCAGAGGTGCAGGGGAGGCTTTTAATATCAGTGAGGAGGAAAGAGGGAAGACAGAGGAAGAGGTCAGAGTGCTGAGATGGACATACAGACACTGACACATCCATGATGGGGGGAAGAAGCCAAGGTGTAGGGCAGGAAGCCTTGGGATGTCCTTCCCCAAGGACCACTTGCACCCTGCAGGTACCAGCCAGGGATGATGAGGAGATGCAGGCAGGAGCCCCAAGGCTTCTGCGAGGAAGTCTAGCGGTGTCTCCAGGGGGCCGGGGCCGGGATCTCCAGCATTTTGGTGCGGTACCTCCAGGGCCAGAGGTCACCCTGCTCCCGGTGGCCTTGGGCATGCGGTGGCAGCTACTGCTTGTGTCGTGATGCCATCTAGTGTCGCTTGGCAGAAGGACCCGTGAGGCAGACACGGCGCACAGCATCTCCAGGGACGCACCCCAAAACAGCCTGGGTGCTAGGACACTCATCCTGGTGAAGGTCCGCACCCTATGACATAAGCACCCAGTGGCTCCAGACCGCAAAGGAGGGCGATGAGCATTGCCTAGGTCAAGCAGGGGCAGCGAAGCTCAAAGTGGTGCCCAGGCTTGCTCGGGGGATCCCGGGGTGACCAGGGCTTGGAGTCTCAGCAGCCTCACCGGTGGCACTGAGCGGCCCCAGCGGCTGGTGGCCTGCTGGAGGAGAAAGATGAGCATCCCCCAGAGCAGCATGCAGCCTGCCTGCAGCACCAGTGCCGCCAGGCCCAGCGCCAGGGCCACCTGGCACTGCTGTGGGCTGGACGGTAGGGACAAGCCCCAGGCGTGATGGCTGCTGGGGACCTGGGAGGGTGGACAGGGGCTCGTATGGTCTGGCACCGTGGGGACAGAAGGCACTGGATGCGAGATGGTGCCTGTGGTTGTGGGAGCATTTTGGGGAGCAGTGGGAGCGGGCTGAGTGCCAGCAGTGGACAAGCCCTGCATGGTGACATGGTCCCGCTCCCTGTCTGGTACAGGAGCATGGTGGGACAGGGCGTATGACGCTGGCAGGACTGTGCCTGGTGCAGCAGCCCTGGGCGATGGCAAGAGTACCATAGGGAGCATCGAGATGAGGGAGATGTTGGGTGTCCCCCATGGGATGGTGTCTGGCCTCTCTGTGGACACCAGAACAGGAGGCACATGTCTGGTGGTGGCTGCCAGTGGGCTGGCTGGTGCTGGTGTGGTGGCAAAAGCTAGAGTGGACAATGCAGGCTCTGGGCTGGTGGTCCCAGGAGGCTGTAGGCTTATGATGGCTGGAGCTGGACACAGGCTGAAGGCCTCCTCCGGCACAGCTGGTGATGGCATGGTGATAGAAGTCATGTGCAGCATGGTTGATGATGGGGTGGCAATGGAGACCTTTGGCAGCATAGCTGGTGATGGTGTGGTGACGGAGGTCTCTGGCAGCACAGTTGGTGATGGTCTGCTGATAGAGGCCTTCAGCAGCACAGTTGATGGTGTGGTGATGGAGGTCTTGGGCACATTTGTTAATGATGGTGTGGTGAAGGACGCCTCGGGCAGCACAGCTGGTGATGATGTGGTGATGAAGGCCTTGGATAGCATAGCTGGAGATGGAGTGGTGAAGTGTTGCCATCCATCTGTTGGCATGGATGGCAACATGGCAGAGGTGGCAACAGGTGACAGCATTGTTGGCAGTGTCATGACAGGAGAGGCTGCCAATGAAAGCGTGGTTGGTGCTGCAGTGGGCAGCAAGGTTGACATCTCTTGTGATGATGTGGAGGTGGATGGCAAAGATGGGGTAAAAGAAGATGAAAGAGGCTGAGTAGCTGGGCAAATTAAGTGGTCATCCCTCAGCGATGTCACTGCTTGCCCTGCCAGGTGGGGTGGACTCTTGCATGACACTTGGGTGGACAATTTGACCTTCTCGCTGTTGTTTAGGACCCAGCTGTGCAGGTAGCAGAGGTTGCAATCACATCTCCATGGGTTCCCACTTAGATACACTGAGCTGAGCTTCTTCAAGGGGTCCAGAAGCCCTGGAGGAACACTCTCCAGCTGGTTCTTCCGAAGGTTGAGGGTTTTCAGATTTGGAAGAGAAGCAAAGACCTCATCATCCAGAGCAGAGAGATGATTTGTGTCCAGCTGGAGGTCTGAGAGCTTGCTGAGCCCAGTGAAAGCTCCTCTTGGCAGGACTGCTAGCTGGTTGTGGGACAAGATGAGTTTGCCAAGAGATGTGAGGTTGACGAAGATGCTGTCTGGAAGCATGGCCAAACTGTTTCTGCCCAGGTCCAGCTCCCGCAGGTCTGCCATGGTGTCAAAAAGGCAGCAAGGAAGCTCTGTAATGCAGTTTGAACCCAGAGTCAGAAGCTTCAATTTGTTTAAACCAAAGAAGCCCTGAGGTAGGAGAACCCTGATGAGGTTGTTGCCCAAGAGGAGTTTCTCCAGGTGAGGCAGACTCCTCAGAAGCATGGGTGGCAGCACCCTGAGCCTGTTGCTCTGCAGGCTGAGCTCCAGCAGCCCTGTCTGTCTGTCCAGCAGCCCCTCCGGGAGGTCCTGCAACTCATTCTCATAAAGCCGGAGGACTTGCAGCTGTGCAAGTTTGCTAAAGGCATCCACAGGAAGAGTTGTGATCCTGTTTCTGGCCAGGTCCAAAAACGTTAGATTGACAAGAGAATCAAAAATGCCTTCTGGAAGAGAAGGGATTGCATTGATGTGCAGGGAGAGCGCCACCAAACTTACCAGCCCATTGAACAGTCCTTTAGGGATGTATCTGAGGTGGCTGTCTCTCAGCTCCAGCCTCTGCAAGCTTGGGAGGTTTTGGAAAGTTCCCACAGCTAGTTCTTCTAACAAGGCACCAGAGATGTCCAAGTCCCTCAGGTTGTCCAAATTATCAAAGGCTCCTGGTTCAATCGTCTTGATCTTGTTGCCAATAAACAAAACCTTGACCAGGTTGGGCATGTACCTGAAGGCACCTTTCCTTATAGCAGTGACGCTGGTTTGCACAAAGATCATCTCAGAAACAAAGGGCTTTGCAGTCTTTGGGATCTCTTTGACATCATTTTTTGTCCCTCTGTAGATCTCCTGGTAGTCTTTGGGCATTTCATACAGATCTTCACCTAGGGTTTGATCTTGGCATTTATGGAGATGGAAGAAAAGGAAGAAAAGGAAAAGGAAATGCTGGTACATTGTCCTGAAAAAGAGGTTGTAAAAACCAGTTATGAAGAAGAAAAACAAAAACTCTCTTTCCACAGCTCTTGAACTGTGGCACTACACAGCTGCTCAGCTCTCGGGACTCTTCTCTTCACACATCATAAGAGACACCATACAAGCCAATATACACTGCATTTACAAAAGTTCGCTGTTGTTGGTATCCAGGGATAGAGAGGAAGGGAGAGCGCGAGCCAGCTCCTGGCTTGGCACTGGGAGACGCTCCAGGAGGAAACAAGGGCTGGACAGTCTGTTCCTTGTCCCTTCTCCCATGTCTGGGCTGTAGCTCAGCCTCTGGATGAAGAAGGCACAGTGCTGCTGCCCATTAGCACTGCCCCAGTGGGTCTGGTTACTCAGCAGGGCAACAGCCCATTCATGCAACAACAGAATCAGACAGCCCTGTGCTTGTTAATGATGGATCAGCAAGGGTCCCAGCAGCCAGTCAACACCAGATGACCCTGTTTACTTGGAATTTCCACACTGTGCTGGATGCACTTGCTATTTCATTGGTGCTTTTCTCAGTCCAGGGATCATTTAAAACACAGCTTCTAAGCATCTCCTTTTCAGGATTCTTGCTAATTGCATTATATTTTAGCCTTGGTTATGCAGCTCTGACAGATAAAAATGGTTAACTTGTGAGCAGCAACCAAATTTTAGAGCAAGGCTCATTAAAACACTAAAAAATGTCCACAGATGAAGTCTTTAATACCTAAGATTTAGGACTCTGACCTGCAGTTAGGAAGTAAAGTCACAGATGCACACCCACCAGTCATATAAAGACCATCACTTCCATCCAGTCATTTGGAAACACTCAGCTAACACACTAGGTGGAATTTAACTGCCATGAACATCATACTGGGACTGCAGTTTCCAGCTTCACAGCCCTGGGTGGGAGCAAGGGAAGGGCTGTGG
The DNA here is from genome assembly GCA_009867235.2 of Psittacus erithacus. Taxonomy (NCBI): domain Eukaryota; kingdom Metazoa; phylum Chordata; class Aves; order Psittaciformes; family Psittacidae; genus Psittacus; species Psittacus erithacus. The sequence continues at coordinate 100,642 of WYDI02165753.1, read as the reverse complement.
GTTGCTTCTTGGGTGTCCATCGAAGCTGATCATGCAAAAAAACTTGTGCTGGGAGAGCAGATTTGCTATGGAAAGCTTTTTTTTTCTTTTTTCATAAAAATGCTGAAAGGTCAGCAAATACAGGAGGCCAAAAGCCACTGCGTTCGAAGAGAAACCAGCAGGAGGTGATGTATGTGCCAGCTGCTGTTCCCCAGGGCAGAAGACACTGCTGATCCCTGCCCATCCTCTTCCCGCGGAGACTTGGGTGCAGGAGCCGGGGCTGCGGGCGCCTAAGTGCCTGCTTCACTTCAGCTGCAGGAGCAGCGCCATAGGCTAAATGTGCAGGTGGGAATGGCTGGGCTGAATGCATGGGCATGAAAATAAGCAATTTGGAACTGCAAAGCTCTTAAAGCCCTCCCTCACCCCATCTGTCTGTAGTGGACCTCAGTGTGGTCCTGTACTTGTGCCACCCTCCAGCAGTACAGGGACACTGAGGGACAGCCCCAGCTCACAGTGCTTAAGCCTCTCCTGCTCTGTGCTGCAAAGAAGCCATCAACAGCCCCCCAGAGCAGCCCTCTCCAGCACAATTTAAACAGCAAAACACAGTGGTTTGCATCACTTACTTGGCTGAGTGCTTGCAAATGAGTCCAGCTGCCAGAGCAACGAGTGAGGCCACCAGACAGGGGTCCATCACCTGGCCAGCTCTTTATCCACAGCCCAGGCGCAGGGCTTGGTTTCATGTGAGGTCAGGGCTCAGGCCTGGGTGGGGAGATAAGGGATGGCTGTGGAGCAGGCAATGGAGCTGTGCCCCCTGTGCGGGAGACTGATGCTGAAACCCCTCAGAGAGGACGCAGGCACGTACTCACTAGGTGTTATCTGCGGACGCCACTTGACTCATCACATCCACGGAAACCTGAAGATCTCCAGGCCAGTCTGTTTTGTAGCCGATGGCCTCTGCAGCCCAGTATATCCACCAGTGTAACGCACCAGCTTCACCAGCACCACCCCCACTAACACAATAGAAAGGAGTTTTCCAGTTTCAAGCTCTTCTTATTAAAAATATTCTGTTGTTTCCTCCCTCGGGAATTAGCTTACATAGCTAAAGGTGCTGGTCTGAAGCCATTTGTTTAAGCTTGGAGCAGGGATGACTTCTGTGGCAGGACAGGTACACTGATACCCAGATTCTCAGCTCAGTGCTACACCTTCACACCTCGCTGGCCTCAGGTCTGGTGCCGTGTTGTGTTCTCCTCCAACCTAGCACAAGCCAAAGACACCCAAGCCACAGTGACACCTGTCGTGGTTTAAGCCAAGCCGTAAATCAAAACCACTCAGCCACTCGCTCACTCTCCCCTGCTTCTTCCACCCCCCACTCCCGGAGGGATTGGGAGGAGAATGGAAAGAATGTAACTCCCATGGGTTGAGATAAGAACAGTCCAGTAACTAAGGTATAACACAAACTGCTCCTGCTACCAACAATAATGATAAGGGAAATAACGACGGAAGAGAACACAACTGCTCACCACCCGCTGATCAAGCAGTGAACTAGCCCTTCTGGGTAACTCCCAGTTTACATCCTGGGCATGATGTGCTGTGGCATGGAATACCTCTTTGGCTAGTTTGGGTCAGGTGTCCTGTTTCTGCTTTCTCCCGGCTTCCCCTCCTCCCTGGCAGAGCATGAGGCGCAGAAAGTCCTTGGTCAAAGTAAACATTTGAGCAGTAACTAAAAGCATCAGTCTTATCAGCGCTGTTCCCAGGCCGAAAGTCAAAAACACAGCACTGCACCAGCTACTAGGAAGGAGAAAAAAATGACTGCTACTGCTGAACCCAGGACAACACCCAAGGCTCCCGGCTGGTGGAGGGCATCTTGTGGAAAGAAGCACCCTGTTTGTTGCAAAGACTTAAAATGACATTGCTTCTTAATGGATAATTACACATTGCATTCAAACATTTCTTCATTGGTTTCTACCTGCTTATATTAAGGCTCAGCTGGTGTTCGTTGGGCTTCATTATACCTTTCCTGGAAGATTCAAAACTACTAAAACTCCTGCACATTTTCAGCAGCCTTACCCCTTTACAGCATCAAAAGCCATGGGTGTCCAGGTCCCCACTCACTTGGTGGCATGTTACATCAGAGGCTGTAGGGTGGTGGGAGCCAAGGGTGGATGAGAAAGCTCATAGTGGGAGTGACATCAGCCTCCCCATGCCTCAGAGTAGCAGCTGTGCCAGAATCTGGGAAGCTGCAGCCAGCCACAACATCCCTGGTCCAGCCTGAGGTGGCCACGCAGTATCACCTGGGAGATGGCAGCGGAACAGTGGCAGTCCCCTGTGTGGACAAGCAGCACTGGGTGGCTGTGCAGGTCTGTGTCTGGAGGTGCAGCACTGCCCACCTTCCTCCCAGGAGCAAGGGGCCAGCAGTCCAGAGCACGGCCGGGATCACAGCCCGCTGCCGGAGCAGGTCGGGCTGACACGACAGGGACTCTCCGGGGAAAGGGCTGGCAGGGACGTGCAGCTCCAAGCAAGGGCCCTGGCTGCCCAGTCGCTGCGGGCAGGGCCGGCAGTGCTGGCTCTGAGGTGGGTGCGTAGCCGAGACTGATCGGGCTCTCCCGGCGCTGCGTGGTCCTGGAGCGAACCGTGTCCCAGCGGCCGCAAGATGGTGCAGCAGCCTCGGGCGTGAGCCTCGCACGCATGCACTCGTGAATGCACCCACAACACGCTCCTGCTGTCCTAGGGGCGCACCCCTCTTACCGGCCACCACTAGGTGGGCAGCGCCGTAGGGATTCTGCCCCATCTCCATGGTCCCAGAGCCCCCCCGGGGCACCGTCCGGGGCTGCGGACTCAGCCCTGCCGGGGGGGATGCGAGACCTGCCAGTGCACAGCCCTGGGCTGGAGCTCCCCTGCAGCCAGGCAGCCCGTGCCCCTCGCTGGGCAGCACTTGCCATGTCTCCCTTGGACACCCCAAACCCATGCATGCCAGGGGGTTAGTGCCAGGCTGCAGCTGGGTCTTTGCGCGGCTGAGAGAAAGGGGGGCAGGAGATGGGCCTGGAGAGCTGCAGTAGGCAGGGTTGAGCATGCCAGAGAGTGGCACCTGCGCCCATGCTGCACCATGCACAGCCCCAGGCAAGTCCCCATCGCACCACAGCGATCTTCACCGTTTCCCTCCGATACATAGACAGAGGCAGAAGAACAGAGTGTTTCCTCTCTTTGCCACGGTAACTGGTTACACAGAAATAACATATATATTTTAATTATATTTGAAATATACAGGAAACACACAGCTGGGAGAATAAATACCACCAGCCCAGCTTTTGTGGCGAGCTCGGTGACAGCTGGTGACCATGGTAGGGGTAGCAGAGCAAGACAGGGTGCTGTTTCCCAGGCTGGTTCAGAGGTTGCCAGTGCAAGAGCGGAGCAGAATAAGGCACCTGCCCGAGCTCTAAGGCACAGTGGGAAGACCTGGAGATGTGGCCTCATTCCCACTCTGTGCGGTGACCAGCACATTGACCTGCAGTGTGCCACAGCGGGAGTGCAGCACCCAGGCACCCCGGTACACTGGCCCCAGTGCCGCTGCCTGCCTGGGAGGAGGAGAAGGAGGAGGGAGGCGAAGGCTGAGCTGCTGGCAGCTCGCGGCATCACAGGCCATGCTTACGGTGCCTTCGGGGTTCCTGTAGGTGCAGTGCCCTGGAGCATGCTCCCCATCCCAGCCCTCTTCCGGGGCGACAGCCGGTGCTCCCGCGCACTGCAGCTGCCCGTGTGGGACCTCCAGCAGGGACCGTCCCTGGAGAGCGGCTGGGCTGGCACAGGAGGCTTGCACATGGGTGAGGGGCTCAGCAAAGCCCTGGAGCCATTTCAGGAGATAGGCAAGGTGGCAGTCACAGGCCCAGGGATTGCTGCCCAGTCCCACTCGCACCAGCTCCTCATTGCCATCAAAGAGCCCCAGAGGCAGGTGGGCCAGGCGGTTGTGGTCCAGCACCAGGGCAGTGAGGAGGGGCAAGCCGGTCAGCAGCCCAGCCGGCAGACTGGAGAGGTTGTTGTGGCTCAGATGCAGCGTTGCCAGCTCTGCCAGACCCTGGAAAACCCCGGCGGGGAGGTGGTCCATGGAGTTATATGACAACAACAGGGTCTGCAGCACAGACAGGTTGGCAAAGAGTCCCTGGGGGAGCATCTCCAGCTCATTGCGAGCCAGCGAAAGGTGGAGGAGGTGCGGGGTGCCCGTGAAGAGGGTGGCAGGCAGGCTGGCCAGGCGGTTGCCCTCCAAGCTGAGGACGGTGAGGTTGGGGAGACCAGCGAAGATGTCAGGGGGCAGGCTGCCCAAAGCGTTGTGCTGCAGCTGCAGCCGCCGCAGCGCCCCCAGCCCTGCAAAGGCGCTGGCTGGCAGCTCCTCCAGGAGGTTCCCATCCAGGTGGAGCTCGGCCAGCCGGCCCAGCGCCTCAAAAGCGCCGTGGGGCAGCCGCGCCAACAGGTTGTCACTGAGCTTGAGGAGGCGGAGGGCGGTGAGCGGGGCCAGCAGCCCTGCCGGCAGCTCGGTCAGGACGTTCTGCGAGAGATCCAGGGTCTGGAGGTACCTGAGCGGGTGGAAGATGCCGGGGGGCAGTGCCTCGATCCTGTTCCCCGGCAAGCGCAGGTCCTGCAGGCAGCAGGCATCGGCAAAGAGCCCTGGCTGCAGGGAGCGGAGGGCATTGGCACCCAGGGAGAGCTTGCTGAGGCTCGGCAGACCCACCAGCACCCTGGGGCTGACTGCTGGCAAGGGGTTGCCTGACACCTCGAGCTCGGTGAGGCTGGGCAGCCCTTGAAAGGCACCGTCCTCCAGGTCCTGGATGTTGTTGTTGAGGAAGACCAACTTGGTGAGGGTGGTGCTGGAGCCCAGAGCCCCAGTGCGGACACTTCTCAGGGCCGTCTCCACAAAGAAGAGCTGGGTGGCATTCCCTGGCAGGCCCGCTGGGATCTCCCGCATCCTCTCTTCCGAGCAGAAGACTTTGGAGGTGTCATAGCACTGGCAGCTGGGGGGGCAGGGTAGGGGCAGTCCCCTCACTAGCAGGAACCCCAGCCCCAGCAGCATGTAGACCACCAGCCTGCACTGGAGAAGGAGCCGAACCTCATCCCCTGCCCCAGCGAGGCAGAAATCTGTACCAGCAGGCAAGCGCTGCTGAGGAAGTGGCTTCCACTGCCAAAAATGCAGCAGGAGCAATCTCGGGCACTGCCGGAGTGGGCAGCTGCCTGGCCATGGGACAGCCCTCCAGCCCCAGCTGCCTGCACCACTCAGTGCTCCCCTTGTGGGAATAGAGAGTGCTCCCCTCGCTTATCTCCCACTGCCTGCTCCACGCGGTGCGTCAGGGCGCTTACCCTGAATCCCAGTCCCACTCTAGCCTGCCCTGTCACAGCAAGGGTGGTGCCACCCTCAACAAAGGCACCTTTTGGAGGAAGCATGTGAAGCATAGGGTTTGTTGCACACACCGGGTGATGGGGACAACGCTGCAGGGCTGCCCTGCACTCAGTGACAAAAGGAGCAGCCTCCACCAGCTCTAACTGCCCATCAAGTTCATCAAACCTGCCTGAGGAACACTGAGTTTGACCGAATGCCTCTTCCCAGTCCATGGGATACACTTTTTGAGGCAGTGGCCCCCAGATCTCTGCCAGACCATCCCTACCTGGGATACATTGCCACTGCTGCTGCATGCCAGGGGATGCTGCCCACCCCCAGCAATGCCCACCTGTGGACACCACTCACAAGTGGGACTATCCTGGACTTAGCTGGTGCTTGACAGCAGTGTTGAGCTTCACTTTTTCTTTCCACTTTCCACCATCCCACTTGTTTTCCCCAGAACCAACAGGGATTTCCACCTGTCCCAGGCCCCCCACACTACCTGAGGGGCATGGACACCACTTACCGAGTGCAGCATCGTGGAGACTACCACCGAGCCCACAGCAGGTTTGCAGGGAGGCTGCTCACCAAGATGAAACAATGTTTTCTGGGGCAGATAGGAAACCTGCAGGGAGTTGTTCCTGCTGGGGCGGAGCTGCCCCTCACTGCTTATCGGCAACGGCAACCGGTGTCCTTGGAGCGCTTCAAAAAATAACCCAGCCACAGACGGACGGGAGGCGAGGCCAGAGTCAGCTGCTGGTGAGCATCCTGGCAGGGAAGCAGGGTCCTGGCCCTGGACATCCACTGGCCTGGGGATAGTTGGCACTAGTCCCACACCAAGGTTGGCTTGCTTGATTCCCCCTGAGATTTTGTCTAGACTTTATGAAATCTCACTTGGAAATAGTGCTAGCACGCATTTCTTGCATGAGAGAGGGGACCAGGCACCACTTAGCAAGGCAAGGCAATGCCCTGGGGAGGGGACCACCCTGGACCATCACTTTGAGATGCATCATGTGTTTTGCATCCCATGAAGTGCACCCAGCTGGCCATGGGATGGCCCAGAGGGGCCTGTGGACCAGCTGGATTCCCTGGGAGCTTGCAGTCCACTTAGGAGAGCAGCATACACCACCATGAGGGCTGCCTTGCAGGGGCCTGAGTTGGAACAGGCTGGGGGGCACCCTGAGGGGCAGGAGGAGGGACACTTAGATGCATTCAGCCAGGCTGATGGAGCAGACAGTGGGCACAGAGAAACTCAGCTGATGCAAGCCCATGGCAGCCAGCTCTCAAGGGAGACATGCGAGCTCCCACCCCCCGGGAGTGTCACTCTTACGTGGGTAAAGTGTGCAGGAGGCAGTCAGTGTCTCCATCAAGAAGCTTGCTGAGGTCTCAGCTCACTCTTCAAAAGCTATTCCCCTGCTGTTGGATGGCTGAGCCCTCCTTGGTCCTGTACCCCAAGCTGGGAGTCCATGGACCAGCACAAGCTGTGCAACCACAGCCCATTAACCCTCTCCCAGCCTCACCAGACTGTGCGGACTTTTCCTCAATGCGAAAGAAAAATCTCTTAGGAGTGAAGATCAGGCACACCTGTTCCTGCTGGGTCATTGGGTCATTCCCCAGCCATGCACCATGGAGGAGCAAATAAACAGTTCTTGGCACTGGGGATGGGCAACTGCACTTTAATGGAGAGGCCACAGAGAAGCACCCAATAGCCCCGCGGCAGTCCCATGTCTCCCACTGCCATGCAGGTCCCAGCCCAGAGGAGCATTCTATCATGTACACAAGTGTGCGGCTGCTTGTGCTTGCGCTGGCTCCTGGGGCGCTTGTCCCATGGCAGCAACGCCCAGGCAGCCCAACACCACCACACCATGTGCAGAGGTGAGCTGGAGCCCTCCGTGGCCGTGCTACAGCTGCAGCAAGCAATCTGGGCGCTGGGTGCAGCTGCTGCAGGGGCATGGTGTGGCAGCCGCCTGTGAACTGCAGAGTAGCAGAGCTTCCTGACCCACCGCTGCGCACTGCCAGCATCCCCGCTGCCCGAGGGATCTGCAAGCAGCAAGGCTGAGCAGGCAGCAGGGCTGAGCAGGCAGCAGGGCTGGGCACATACAGGGGGATACTCGCGGAAGGAAAAGGAAGGAGCATTGGCAGGGAGAGCAGGGCCAGGCTGTTCACTAGCTGGTGGAGGATACACGGGGTATTGAGGCAGCGAGGACTAGGGATGGGGTGCAGCAGGAGCCGCCCCGGCACGCTCCCGCTGCCTTCAGGCATAAGCACAGGAACTTCTGTCGAGCCCCTGCAGATACTTCACCCCTATCCTCCCACCTGGTAGCTCTCCCCGTACGCAGCAGGGACCCGTGCCGCCGGGCGCCGCAGGGCACAGGAGAGGCAGCAGGAGGGGGCAGGTAGCTGCGGGGGCCAGGGAAGGTGCTGGCTGCCTGCGGGCAGGGCGGCAGCGTGGAGCGGTGTGGGTGTGCCAGCTCGGCAGCAGCACCCAGCCCGTCGGTGAGGGCACGGCAGCACCGGGTGTGCGGCTCCTGCCCGGGCAGGGGCAGAGGCTGGGGCATGGCGGGAGCAGAGGGCAGCAGGCGGTGCAAGGACAGGCAGTACTAGAGGGGACAACACAACGTGAGGGATAAGGGAGTCCTGTTGTTTGAGTTAAGCACCATCATGACCAGGCTGTGGCTCTCTGCTTGAGGGGTCTTCTCTCAGCATCCCAGCTGCTGGCCTCCGGGAAGGGGATGAGCATAGAGGCAGGAGGGGCTGGGAACAGGGCAGCCATGGGCAGTCACCCAGGTGGTCACCCTACTGCAGAACAAGGGCAGGGCAAAGCAGAGCGGGAGAGGGGACATGCAGCACGCACGGTGATTGTGGCCCATCCCAATCAGCAAGGGCAGCTGACGCAGAACCACTGTCATGTCCCTTGGCCCCGTGGGGAGGGAATACCCCACCAGTACCATTACCCCAGGGTCTGCTGGGTGCTCACGCTTCATTAGGCGCCTTCATCCTCATAAGCACAACGTGGCTCTTCTTCCTGCAGCCGTAGACCGCCAGCGCCACCAGAGCGGCAAGGAGGGCTGCACACACCAGCACAATGACCGCCACCACCACCCCACTCTGTGTGCTTGTCAGCCCCCACTGCCCCCTCTCCTCTTCCTCCTCCTTCTCCTCCTCCTCCTGTGGGGAGACTGGCAGCCCCATGGGGGGCTCCATCCAGCCACCCTCCGGCAATGCCACCCCAGAGGGGCTAGCAGGGAGCGGGGTGCTGGGATGGGAGGAGGCAGTGGAGAGCAGGGGGACGAGGAGCTGGTCCTGCGGAAGCCCAGCGATGGGGGTGCCCCGCAGGGAAGGGGGCTGAGCACAGAGAGGGGGTGTCTCGCCCACCTTGTGGGGGTTGTCCTCCAGCCAGCCCCGCAGGGGCAGGATGCCCTTGTCACAGCGCCATGAGTTGTTGTGCAGCTTCACCTCTCGAAGGGCAGCCAGGGGGGAGAAGATGCCGGCGGGCAGGTACTCCAGGGCATTGGAGTGCAGCTGCAGGTGCCGAAGCCCTGGGGTGGTGCTGAAGAGGCCCCGCGGCAGCGTCTGCAGCTGGTTGTGGTGTAAGGAGATGTTCTGCAGCTTGGGCATCCCCTCCAGTGCCTGGGCATCCAGGCGGCGCAGGGCGTTAGAGTGCAGCGACAGCTCCAGCAGCTCTCCCAAACCCTGGAAAGCACCCCGTGCCACGGAGTGCAGCCGGTTCTTGCTGAGTACCAGGAGCTGCAGCTGGGTGAGGTTGCCAAAGACAGCGGCAGGGAGGGTAGAAAGGTCATTATCGTAAAGCCACAGCTCCCGCAGGTCGGGCATGGGCCCGAAGGCACTGGGGGAGATGTCCCGCAGGCGGTTGACGTGCAGGGTGATCTTAGCAAGGGCACGCAAGGGCAAGAAGATGCCACTCGGTAGGGTGGCGAGGAGGTTATTGGACAGGTAGAGCTTCTGTAGGTTCCCATTGTGTACAAAGAGCTCTGGGGACAGCGTCTCCAGCTGGTTCTGGTGCAACCCCAGCTCCTGCAGCTCAGGCAGCCCATCAAAGGTCCCCACCGGAATCTGCCGGAGCCGGTTCTCATAGAGCCGCAGCACCTGCAGCCGCGCCAGCCGCTCAAAGGCCCGGCGTGGCAGGTGGTCGATGTTGTTCCTGGCCAGGTTGAGCTTGGTAAGGCTGGTAAGCTGGTCAAACAGCCCCTCCTTCAGCTCCTGCAGGTTGTTCCCGTGCAGCTGCAGCTCCTTCAGGTTGCTCAGGTGGGAGAAGTGGGAAGGCTCAACCTGGAGGATCTGGTTGCTGGAGAGGAGTAGAGACTCTAGCTTGCCCAGGGGCTCAAAGACCTGCACGGGGAGCTCCTGCAGCTTGTTGCTGGAGAGGCTGAGGTAGCGCAGGTCGGGCAGGTGCTGGAAGGCCCTGGGGCTGATGCTCGACAGGTTGTTCTTCTCAATGCGCAGCCCGATCAGTAGGGAGGCGTTGCCAAAGGATGCATCGCGCAGCTCAGTGATGAGAGTGTTGATGATCTGCAGGGTCATGGCATTCTCAGGGATGGGGCTGGGGACTGTAGTGATGCCAGCACCAGAGCACTCCACCTGGGCAGTGCGGATGCACTGGCACTGCTCTGGGCACTGGCCACTGGCCAGCTGGATGCCCACCAGCAGCAGCAGCCACCGCTGCCAAAATCCCTGCTCCATTAGTCCTGCAGGAAGAACAAAGGAGGGGGTCTCAGCAATTTCCCAGCTCCCTGGGCCTCCACCAGCATGGCTGCTGCTTCCTCCCTGGGAAAGGCCACCGAGGCTGTGGCCATCCTGCCCCCAGCATGGCAGCAAGGCAGAAGAGGGTGGGCAGGAAAGGCTGGGGACAGGCACCCAGGCAGGAGTGCAGGGCAGGACAGAGCCGGGGGCTGTGGTGCCTGGCTGCCATACCACAGCTATTAGTGGCATCACTGGCGTCTCCCTTGCTCAGCTCCTGCAGTGGCCAGGAGTGTGGTTTCCTGTTTTGTAGTGAGTGTGGTGAGCGGCTACCAGTGGTACCAGCCTGGCACCACCAAGCAGCCCAGACTTTCACCAGAGCTGGCCCGCAGCACCCCTCAGCAGGGTGGGTCCCGGGAATGCTGCGTAAGGCCAGGTAGAAAGGCACTCCCCAGCACACTCGAGCACCCACCTGGCTGTAAGCTCCTGTTGTGGAGCCAAAAGCAGCAGCGGCATCTGCTGCCAGGGCATGCTTTAGCTCCAGTCCTGCAGGAGCCTGGGTCAGTGGGACCCTCTGCCAGCTGCCCAGCCCAGGCTGGGTACACGAGTGACCCTGTCTGCACCTCATTCCCAGCAAAAAGTCTCAGCTCTGACCAATTTTGGCTGTGAGCGTGGGGTGTCTGGTGTGCAGGCTGGTCCCAGAGGTAGCGCCCAAAGAAACCCTAAAGCCGAGGAAGAGTGAGGGCTTTGCAGTGAGGCCCTCCATCATCCTATAAAAAGCATGGCCACTATGGACACCCTCTCCTCCCTCCTCTGGCCTGGGAGCTTCCTCCCTCCCTAGATTAAAGCAGCGGCCTTGTGCCAGGCTGGCATGGAGCAGTGCCTGCTAACAGCTTCAAGTGGCACAAGGGATGGAGAAAACCTGTGTCCCCCCGTCCCTGAGCACAGCTCAGCCAAATGGGCAAGTCCAGCAGCACAGGGGTCCAGGCGCAGTGCCCCAGCTGGCACAGCACCCCGGGGCGCTGGGGCACAGCCCCTGCCCTATGCTCTGGGCTCCTTCCAGGGAACACACTCTCCAACAGGGAGGGAGGAACCCTTTGCAAGCCAGCACAGTTTATGTTTCCCATATGGAAACAATCTGCATCCAAGAACAGTTTTGTTTATAGCAAGTCACTTATAAACTTCCCCAAACACTGCACATCAAAGCCCAGCTCATGTCACTCCCTGGTAAGGCGGCTCAGAGAGCATCCACACTGGAGCGTCCTTCAGGAAAGACAGCTGAAAACAATTTATCTCCTCTTTTCTTCTAGGGACAAAAAACAGCTTACAGAGCAAAGGGCTGAATATTCCTTACCACTCAGCCCCTCAGCATCCCACTGCTCCTAACTTCAGCCCCCCATAATCTTACTTTGCTCCCTTAATTTTCTCTGTTGGTTATCATTTAAGATACGTTGCCTATATAACTAATACAGCTCCCATAATGTGGTCTCACTTTGTTGGAGAACCCTTGCAAGACAAACATCTCCATCAAATCACATGATACTGAACATGCAGATCCCACCACCCCTTGGACTTGTCCCAGGAGTCCCCCTGGCTCAGGGCCGTTCACAGGAGCAGTAGCAGAGAGGAGACTCACCCGAGTGTCCTGCAGCCGCAAGCGCCGAGTGAGCACAGCTCTGAGCTGACAAGGGAGCCAAGTGTGGTTCATGCTTCCCCTCCCAGTATATAACCCGTCCAAATCAATGAATCAGCACAGGGGCAGTGGCGGGGTTAGGGAAAGCACTGGAGCAGAGCTGCTTCCAACTCCTGTTTCCTCAGCAAACAGACCAAGAGTCTCTAGGATGGAGTTTTGAGTTTCCCTCTCCTGAACCCCAGTGCTCTTGTTTGAAGACAAGCAGATGGTCCCATGAACATGGGGGGCTCATGTCAGCCAGTGCCCAGATAGCAGCTCTGCCCTGGGAAGCCCCTCTTGGTCCCTGGTGGGACAGGGGTGGGTGCCCCCATCCATGGCAGCAGGCAAGACAAAGCCAGGTCCCATGGCACAATCCTGCCCTTCCTAGCACACATTCACACTGCTCTGCCCCATGGCATCACCTCGGCACATGCACATTGCTTGCCTCCCCAGCTATGGCTCCTGCCAGTGTCAGGACCTCCAGCCATGCCCCAGCCCAGGGCCAGCAGCGCAGGCAGCTCCCCCCAGCACACTGACCCTGCCTGGGTTTCACCATCCCAACCACAAACAGGCCAGGAACTCAAGCACCCACCCCAGGGCTCTGTGCCACAGACGCCTTGCCCAGCCCAGCCAGGGAGTGGTCATCAAACAGGGGTCAGTAGCACTGCTGGTGCTGCCCAGAGGCCAGGCTGCTCCAGAGAGCCCTTGGCAAGACAGATCACCTCCCACTGCCACCACCATGCCTGCGGGCACCGAGAGACCCCCTCAGCATCGACTGTATGCAGCCTTTCAACCCCAGAGTGGTACGTGCTGCCATCTCCCAGGGGCTGCCATGGCTACAGCCCATGTGCTGCTCTTCATCCTCAGCAGCCCTGACACATGGGTGACAGATCCCACCACCCAGGGGTGTGCAGGAAGCAGTGTACAAGCTTGTCTCATCCACTTGTTCAGGGGTACCTGCTGCCACCCATGTCCTGTCTCCTCCAGCCCACATGGGTGCACAGGGGTGCCTTGGGTCCCCACCACCTAGCCCATGTCACTACCCCATCACTCACCTTTCCCGGGCAGCCCTTGTCCAGCAGCTGCCAGGAACGGATACTGGGGCGGAAGCAGCTAAGGAAAGCCAGTGTGTGTGAATGATTTGGGCTTCCCGGAGCCAGAGCAGCCCCGTGCTAACCGCGGGGCAGCTGGAATGTCCCTGACCATATCTAATCCTGTCTCAGCCCACCCATGTTTCTGCCGGCAGCAGCAGCCCCTGGTCGTGTCCCAGCCAGCGCTAACGAGCTGCTCATGATGGGAACAACACGGAGCTGCAGCAGAGGGAGCAGGATGCTGCCTCCATCCCCATGCAGCCCCATGTTCTGCCATGCTGTGAGGGGTGGGAGGGCACAGGGCAGTGCAGGGGATCAGGCACCCTGCTCAAGAAGGGGACCAGACCAGGATGAACAGCAGACAAGGGATGGAGAGGGGAGTTTCCAGCCAGGCTCAGAGGAAGGTGACAGGGATTGTGGGAAGAGGGTAGGGAGTGGGACCTCCGCTGGAGACAACCACTGCCGATATGGTAGATCGCATAGGGGGCCTAGCTGCTATGGGACATGCTGGATGACCATGGACCTCTTCCTGGATGGGGAGTCAGCACCAAGGCTGGGGCTGGCCCCAGCCATGCTCCCTGCCTGCTCCTGGGGCAAAGCCCAGGCATTTGGGCACAGAGAAGGGGCATTTTGGAAACACCACCCACAAGTGCTTTAGCTCACGCTCTATTGACACAGCAGATTTTCCCAGCAATGTGGTTCCCAAAATAACCTTCCCGCTTCCTTGACAGCGGTGCAGCTGAAGGTCAGGCAGTGGGCTTGGGAGCTACCCACTCCCTGCAGCCCTGGCACAAGAGCAGGGCTCTCATGGCCTTATCACATCCTTATCACATCCTTATCACTACCTCTGTCTGCTCACTGCCAGCGCTGCCGGGTTCCTGTCGGCTCTGACTCATCCCAGAAGCATACAGCTTTTCAGCAAGGCAACACAGGAATTAAACCCCAGCACTTCCGAAAAAACACCACTCCAAGCCCAGTTCAACAGAGGAATGTTGGACTCTTCATCTTCCAAATAGCATGGCCTGAGAGGGACAGGGATGCAGTGGTGGGTATCCTCAAACACCCTGCCCTCAGGAGGGGGGTGATCAGGCCGTGGTTCCAATGGCCACACAGAGTGCCCAAAGCTTCAGAGGAGCCCAGCTGACAGCCCTGCCAAAATCCCAGCTGCCTCTACCCAGGCCTCGAGAGCCTGGCTCCAGCTCCTGGCAGGGAAGGACAAGTCTAACTTCAAGACATCCCTAAAAATAAAGCAAGGCTGAGTAACAGCACAGTCCCGTGCACCGCACCCACAGCGGGGAGGGAGCCGCTCCCAGAGGTGAGCACACAGGAGCTTGCTCCAGGCTATGCACAGGGGAGGGAAGCAGAATGTGTGAGAGACTGGGACAGCCGCACAGACACGCTCTGCACATCTGGAGGGAAGAGGCCGCTCCCCGAGACAGCATGTGGATGTGATTGAGGGTGACATAAGTGTTCTGAGAGGGAGGCTGCTCCACATAGCTGAGAGCTCGCACGGTGCTGGATGGAGCAAAGCAAGCCTTGTGCTGCAGGAAGCCCCAGGCTCCAGCAGTGCTCTGGGAACCTTCCCCACCTCCAGCCACACCAGCCAGAGGAATGCTGAGCCCCCCAGACCCCCTGCCTGAGCTCAGGACAATGTGGAGTCACTGCCATGTCCCTGCACCCCTAAGGGGATGGTGGAACCCAAGTGTGGGCATCTGCCAGACCCGATGCCCCAGTGAGATTGGGCCAGCAGCAGAACCTGCGGTCAGGGCTGGGGAGCCCCCAGCCCTCCTCGCCTGCACAAACACATTGTTCTGATGCTGCTCCTCTGCCCATGGAAGAGCAGGAGAGCCCTCAGAACTTCCTGCAGGTATTTCTCTGCATGCAGCTGAGCCCACAGGAGGGCTGGAGATTCTGTGGCAAAGCATTCCCAGCCAGAGTTACCCCTTGTGCTTTGACATAATCCTGCCTGGGGCTCCTGGAGGCTGCCAGGGCCAGGAGCTGGCAACTCTTGGCCACGCTCTCCAAGTCACTTCTATTAACAGGACTGGGTTCTCAGCCCCTCCGGGGCTCCTTTCTGCCCTGTGACCATTGCACAAACCTTGGTGCTCTCCCATGCCGAGCTCAGCCCCAAAACGCCACCACAGGAAGGTTTCAGGAGCCTCCGAACAGCAGCATCATTTATTGTCGGGCAGGTCCGCCTCACTCCCACACAGCAGGAGAGCCCAGGGTCCGTCCGTGCTGGCGCAGCTCCAGCGCATCCCCACAGCAAAGCCGGGCGGCTCTGAATCATCAGGGACTCGAGGCTGCTTGGAAAAACTCATGTAATCGCTAAAATTAGCAGCCTGTGGGCTGGGCCGCCAGACCGCAGCGCCCATCTGCCAGACAGCTGAGCACGCTCACCCAGGCTGCTGCTGCTCCCCGGCCCCTGCTCCGCCCGTCCCCCTCCAGCTCCCGGCCTAACCGGCATCTCTGTGAGGGACGGGGTGTCCCGAAGCCCCGCAGCGCTGGGACCCCTCATTGCTTTGCACTGCTGCAGAGCGCCCGCCCCGCCATGAGGAACCCTCTCGGTGGCCCCTGGTGCTCACAGCGAGCGGCTGGCCCAGGGCACCCGGCCAGACTCTGCTCTGCTGAAGGGAGGAGCAGGGTGTTGGCTGGGCCAGGGTCGAGGGAGGGGGTCCCTGCAGTGCTCTGGCGTGGGCAGCACCTCCGGGCCGGGCCGTGCAGCAGGGCACAGGCTCAAGCGCAGCCGAGGAGGGAAGGAAGGAGCATTAGTCCCTCAGGGACCAGCTGGGGCCCACACCACCCACAGAGGGGCAGCAGCCCCTTCCCCACCACACACCCATCCTAATGCTTTGAGGAGCCCAAACCTGGGGGCTCCTCAACAGGGGCAGGACCAAGCCCCTGCAGCATTTTCAGCACCCTCCTTGAGGAACGCAGCGCCAGGGGGCCCTCACTGCTCACAGCTACATGATGCCCCATCTCCATCTGCCCTAAGGGATGGGGGACATGTCCTGCCTTCCCTGGGGAAGTAAGTGCATGGGCAAGGTAAGAGCTTTTTGGAAGGAGGAGCAGGCCTGGACCCTCCAGGATGGGCAGGAAGGATAGCCGATATCCAAGCACCAGCACAAGACCCACCACAACTCTCCTGGAGCTCAAGGAAAATGGCATTTAGGATCTCAAGCAGCAGTGGAGCTTGCCTGGCCAGCAGAACCATGTCCTCCAGGCTCGGCCCTGGCCTGAGAGATAGTAGGAGCACGCCGGGCTTGGCGCAGGCTCAGGGCAGTGCTAGGCTGGAAGGAATGCAGGGCCTGTGGCCAAGTACGCCTGGAGAGATAATCCAAAGCGGAAAGAGCTTGTCAGATGGGTGCTGTGAGAGTGAGGAATGACCGGCTGGAGCAGGAGGCGATGGTGGGGGGCTGTGCCTGCTCATGCAGTGCTGTGGGTTTGCTGGATCAGCTTCACACAGTTCTCCATCTCTGTAAAGCCATCCCTGACAGCCAGGAGGGCCCCAGGACCCCCTCCTAACACCCTAAGAGGGAAGGGGCCCTGTGTTTCCCAAGTGCCCAGGAAAAGCAGGCAGAGGAGTGCACAGCAGCACAGGGAGCCGCTGCCAGCCATCGCTGGCTCTTTGCCCTGGGGTGTTTTGATCTAGAGGGACACAAAAGCACAGCTGGAAGCCTGGCAAGTCCCAGAGAAACACAACAGTCCTGAAGCAGTGATTGCACAGGAGGGGGTGGGCCTGGTGGCAGCACATCTCTGGGTGCTGCTGGAGCAGCAGCCCCATACCCTGCAATGAAGTGGGACTCATTCACCATGGATCAAACAAGAGGCTTTGCCAGGGCTTAGCCACCCATAGACACCCAAGAGGAAAGGAGACGTGAACCCAGATGCTAGGAAAATGGGGCAGAACACCTCCATACCTCCAAGTTTCTGGCTGGAGCAGGGGCAAAGCAGGATCTTCAGGCCTTCTGATCACTGTGAGAGCCTATAAGCACTCACAAGCCCAGCCTTGTCCCATGGGTACATGCCTTTGGCTGCATCTCTTCCCAGCTATTTTGTCATCCCTCAGAAATGCCGTGCTGTGATACTGTGGCTGCTGCATCAGCATCCCCAGGCAAGATGTGCTGGTCAGAAGCTTGGAGGAGAAATGGCCAATGCTCCATAACGTCAGGCAGAGAGACACCAGGGACACAAGCCCAGGACACAGGTGCTGATGGTCTTGAAGAGTCCTGCATCAGCTGGGAAACAGGCAGAAAGTTGCTGGCACTTAACAGCAGTGGTTAATTCCTTCCTTGCCATGCTGCAATTCAGGGACTCTCTACATTCAAGTCCCAACAAGCAAAGGAGAATGTCACCTGCGGTGACATCAGGCTGGATACATGGAGCATACTCACATGGCCTGACATGGCGGATTAAAGCTCCCGCTGCTCAGAGATTTCCTAAAGCAGGAACAACTGCCACAGAAACAAGTGTTTGAGGCAACTGAGCAACTTACGAAGACCCTTGGCTAGGCTGCATTAGTGACGCGCCCCAAGCGCTATCGACTAGGATGTGGCCCCAGAGGCAGCTCCTGGACTCATGTTAATCATGACTCTTCATCCCATGCAGAAGCCAAGAGTATGCAGCCAACCCCCTCAGCCACTGAGTGCAGATGTGCTTTGCATCCACCCTTTCTCCAACAGCAGGGATGCCCCGGACCAGGGGTTACATGGCTCCAATCTTTTCCAGCCCACCGTCACTCCAAGCCCAGCCTGGTGGTGGAGGTTGGACAGTAGATCTTAGAGGTGTGGGCTGCGGGGACTGGGAAAAACCTTGCCAATACACTGGCGATGGCAAGCCATTAGAGCCTTGAGACAGCTGCAAGGCAACGCTGCCCAGAGAGGGGCTGCACTTTTCCCAAGGTGCCTCCCTGTTGCCTCCCTGCCCACCACAGCCACTGTCACACTGACCTGGAAGACATCCTTTCTCCAGGCAAATCAGAGGTGGGATATAAACAAGCATATCCTTGGATTTCCCAGGCCACGGAGTTTTGCAGGAAGGGCTGAGCTTTGCTGGACAACAAGCAGTGAATCAGAGGCAGCTCAGAACATGACACCTCAGAGGAAGAGTTAGTAAGAGACCCCTTATTGCTCCAGCCTTTTGTTGTCTGCTGACTTCACTTCCTTGTCTGGCTCAAGTGTGGGGAAAACCCGATGACAGCATGTAGAGACAAATCCTCCTCCTCTGAGCACTCGACTGCACTCAGCCGTGTGCCAGAGCCACCACGTGCCAGAGCTCAGTGACTGCGCAACAGGAGTCAAGGGAGCAGTGCAGAGACCCAGCTGGCCCCACTGCGGAGCTGGAGTGGCCAAAGAAGAGTTCAAGAGGATGGCAGCTGCTGCTATCCCACTGCTCTTCCAGGGGCTGGACATCAGGGGGTCATACACCCCTATGACAACCAAAGTGTTGCCTTTCTTAGATATCGGACAGTGTGCATCCAAGGGCCGATAGCCACGAGCACACTTCTTCAGTGTCTCACCGAGGCAAACAGTAACCAGCATGGTTTGTATAACAACTTCCTCAGTAGCTCAGATTATACTTATCTCCTGCCTGCTGCGAGCAGATGCTTGCGTGGCACCGGCATGACAGCACTGGAGCAGGCACAACACTAGGTGGTCATTATAGTTGTCCAACCAAGAACCTAAATTTGTAACAACTGCCTCCTTTTGGGCACTAGCACGCAACTACCCAGAAAGCTGCATGTTGGGTTTGTGCTTCTCTCTTAAATATATTGCAGTAAATATTCTGGAGGTTGTGTTTATGAATCCAGTCCCAGTTTGCTTTGCTCCAGCTGCAGTGACTTGTATTTCTCTTTCTTTAGAGATAGCTTCCATTTAGCCAGGCTTGCTAAATTTTATTAAACCTCACACCAGCAAGACACGAGTTACTTAACACCACAGAAGCATACTGTCTCCTTTCACAGCCTAGAAGAGGAATTCAAGCCCAGTAGCAGAGCACCCTGAAACAAAGCAGTCTGTAGAACAACACACAGCCTAGAGTAGCACACAGCAGGGAACAAGCCACAGACCTGCAGCAAATGCAGGCTCCCTTCACCTCAGGCTTGTAACATACCATTTCAAGGCCATCCACGAAAGACCTCAATATTTAGAAAGTCAGTAAGGCTACAAAAGGACTCCCATAGTGTCTCCTGCCCAAGGAGCCACAGATCCATTTCCAGAGGCTTTTAAGTACAACATCAGAGCTTTTAAGAACAAGCTAAGTAACTTTACAAAGTTTACAAACAAACAAAATACATGAAGTTTCTATTTCCTAGCCCAGCACCTTACTTACTTTCCTCTGGTTAAGCTAGAGGAAAGCACTGTTACCTTTAAATGGTACCCCTTACTTCTACCATGTCCTGGAAAGGGTCTGAGGACATAAAGCAAAAACTAAGACACCTGCACTATACCATTCAGCCTCAACCCTTATTTTCAAAAGGGTCTCTTCCAGCATCTCTTCCCAAAAATAACCTTTGCTTTCCCAATAAACAGACAAAACATTGCAGGTTGTATAAGGAATATTTGGAGTATTACACATAACCTTTAAAGCATGGTTAAGGCCATGTTCCTATGTAGACTTCCCTACATTGATGCCACGTCCATGTGAGCAGTGTGAGCACAACAGCAGGCAACGCAGCCTGGCACGGACAGGGCTGCAGTCCAGTGCAGGTAACTTGTAGTACACATGTAGTGGTGACCCCAGATCTTCTTTCACTCTCCCTCTGGGTTCTACACAGCAAGTGCTGTACCAATATATGGTGTTTACAACCACTTTTAGCAAACACTAAAGCACATAAAAGCATGTTTTCATTATGCTGTAAAAACAAGGTCTTTATTGTTCTTTGTATGAAGATTTGTAATCCATATGTGAATCAAGTGTCAACTGCCCAAATGCTCAAAATGCATCCAAAAGAATGCTTCTAATCCTCTCTTCAGCTGGTATTCTCTATCGTCTTAAAAATTTTATCAGAACTACAGGCTGAGTAGGAGTATTTCTGGAGTGCAAGAGTTGCCTGGTTTTACCCATCACATACAGACTGAGCACAATGGTTACAGTCTGAAGTGTTAAAATCAAACTGTAAAGGCACAAGAACAACTGACAATAAGCAACTGTGGTATTAACATAGGGTTTAGCACTTCTGTGGGCTGGTATCTCATCCAGCTGGGCACGAGTAGTTAAATCTGTTCCTCTGACACTGTTGGTTTGTACAAGGACACTGGGTGAAGTTTGGATTGGCGCTTCTGACAAATGAAACCTAGGCTGTCCAACATCTTGAAGATGTGAGTAGGTAAAACCTGGGGTTGCAAGAGGAATTGATGTGGGTGTGCTGGTATCCATGTCGGGCACTGCTCTTACTGTAGTCTCCCAAGATGTTAAGTGCTCCATCACAAGAGAAGTCAAAGTCTGGAAATAAGCTGAGCTGAACGTCTGGTATGTAATGGCTGTGGTTGGTGGGCAGTTCAGGTGATCAGCTGTTACAGCCACAAGAGAAATATTCTGTAGTGCCAGTGGGCTCTGACACATTAGAGAGAGCACATTTTTAACTATCTCCATGCTGTTGAAGAGCCACTCTCTGAAACCAAGAATTTGGCAATCGCATCTCCAAGGGTTGTCATCAAGGAAGACTTCTTGCAGCTCAGGCAAAGCAGTAAAGAAGTCTCCAGGAAGAGACTGCAGCCTAGTACTATTCAGGTAAACTTTCTGAAGGTGCTTGAGATTATGAAAGAGGTTTCTAGGAAGAATCTCAAGCCTATTATCAAAAAGAGAAATGTTCTGCAGTTTCTGAAGGCTCAGGAAGATGCCCTCTGGCAAACTGGAAATATTATTTGTATGCAGAGAAAGGCCCCGTAGTTCATTCAGACCCCTGAATGCATTCTTAGGAAGAAAACTAAACTCTGGATTAAAACTCAGCACAAGAAGCTCTAAATTTGTCAAGTTACTGAACACAAAATCTGGTATTGTTGAGAGCTTTGTGTGATAGAGCCACAGGCTACCAAGATGCCTCATTTCTCCAAACAATACTTCTGGAAGAGACTTCAGTGGGTTCCTGTACAAGGTCAGTTTAGACAAGTCATGCAGATGCAGGAAGACCCCGGAGGGCAAAACCTCAAGCTTGTTCCTGGAAAGCGTTAGGCTTTTCAGTTTATAAAGACAACAAAATGCATCAGGGGCAATGGACTGGATGTTATTGGAATGCAGGAAAAGTTCCATCAGCTCCTTCAGGCTATCAAACATACCAGACTCTATTGAAGACAGCCTGTTAAAGTACAGCATCAGCTTCTCGAGCCTAGTTAATGCACTAAATATATTTCTAGGCAGTGCTGCCAAATAATTTCTTGACAAGTTCAGTACTTTGAGTTTGGCAAGTTTCTTCAGCATGCCACTTGGAAGTGCTGTTAGTTGGTTTTTGTTCAAGTAAAGCTCCTCCAAACTAGACAGTCTGTCAAACAGGTTTTCTTCAATGGATTTCAACCTGTTATTTTCAATGATCAATTGCTGAAGCTGTACCATGTCATCAAACACTTCTGTGGGAAGTTCGATCAGCTTATTCTCTAGCAGTTTGAGGGCTTTTAGCCTTCTCAGGCCTTTAAAAGCCACTGGTGAAATCAGAGAGATGCTGTTTGAAGACAAGATGAGATGCTGCAGTTCCACCATCCCAGAAAAAACATCCTGCAAGTGTGTTACATTAGTGCCCGTTACGTGAATTTCTGTCATATTGCAAGGCAGATTTAAGGATTCCAGGTCTTTGATGTGGGGACCAGAACAACGAATTGCATTTTTTGAAGAGCAGTTGCACTTCTGAGGACAAATAGATGCATCCAACTGGAAGAAAAGCTGGATCATCACTGGCAAGCAGAACACCAGCATCTTTGTTGAAGTGCCAGAAACATTAGCTGTTACAAGAGAAAAGAGACAGTCAGGATTTGATCACAGATAGTAACTTAGCAGCACTTGTATGAATATATCATGAAACTTGCGTATGTGTGCAAAATTTCTTTTGACTGCAAATATTTCTAAGGCGCTCAGCTTACACTGAGAAGTACAGATAAAACTCTTTTGTAAATCAAGTATTCCTTGTTTATATTTGTACTAGTCAAGTATAAAAAAATCATATGAAAATCATGATGAAACCCTAAGTAGTCATAAGGCATATGTTTATTTGAACAGAAAAGCAACTCTAAGTTACACACAGAAAGTATTTTAAAAAAATTATCGAAAGGTCCTGTACCCACTGTTTTTTATTGTAGGTTACTCGAGGTTTAAAAATAAAGTTTAGCCTGCAAAAATAGATAATGGAGGTAAAAGAGTGTCCTATATTTTAAGTGGCTTATATTAAAAGCAAAGCAACACCAAAGTTCTGTTAAATCATTTCCCAGTATTTGCAAATATTCACTTCTTGGAACAGCTCAACAACACACAAAAAGCAACAGGCTATTTTTGACATAGTCTGAAATGACACACAAGAACTCAGAGCACAGGACAGGAGTGAGCCTCTAATAACCAACGAGTCTCATTTCAACAGTTTAACACAATGCTATCAGTGGTATTAAAAATATAATGAAATGAGAGGAAAGAAGTGCCATGAAGTTATCTGGAAAGCTGTAGCAATAAGGGTAGATCAGCACAAAATACCATGAAGTTGGGAAGTTGTATAGATTTCCAAACAAAAAAAAGGAACAGGAAACCAATCCCGGCTATAATGCTAATATTTAAAAGAGCATGTCAAACAGAAATCCACAGTTTAGAAATACTTCCTCAGTGAAATCAACAAGTTTAAGTGTACCAGAAACCTGGAAGTCAAGCACCTGGCTGATGAGTAGAAGCAACAGCTGGGACTGCAGGAATAGCTGCACAAGTTCTACAGACACAGCTGGAACAGCCGATGCCGTGTCAGTCTTCAGCATTGAGAATACTGGGGAAGAGGAGGGCTCCATCCCAACATACCCTTTTTCCAGGGGAAAGGGTGAAGCTCTCCCACATCAACACCACAAACAGACACAGGTACAAACCCTACCAGTGAGACAGCAGGTAGTATCCTGTCTTCCTAGTAGTACCTCCCACCCCAAAACCGACCACCTCTCATAAACCAGTGACACCTTCATCATCCTGTTCCTGAACCCACTTATCCCCACCTTGGCATGCTGATGAGCAAATCCCTGTCCACATGGGCACCTCAGCCCACAGCATGAAGAGCAGGCAGCTGGTGAACTGCTTCCTGGTGGTGCATGGGCACAACCCTCCACATGCAGCAGAAACACACCAAGAAATTTCCTTTTCAAACCCTCACTGGCATCTCAGTCTTCCCCAACTCAGCCCAAGCAGAACTGCAGGATTCAGTGAGATGGACAAATAAAGAGCTAGAGAACAAGAAGGGTAAAACAGCCTAAACGGATATGTTAGAGACTGTGAATGCAAGTCCCTCAGAGGGCATGACTGCAGACTACAGTCTGTAAAATAAGAAGCAGGCTTACGCTAGACTAGACTGGGGATGTTAATTTTCCTGGTCTTATAACAAAAGAGTGTACGCAATGAGACAATGTTAAGACACTCAGAAGTGCTTGAAGACATTTTCACAAACAACAAAATGGTAGAAATTCTTGCAAAAGAGTAAGACCACAAGCATATGACTGGCACAGGAACTGGATAATCCTATGGATCTCAAACATCTACAGCTGTGAATGGTATTTTTAAAAGAAATATTTAAGCTTCTATAACAGAAGTCACAGTAAGATCCATATAATTATCATAATTATACATTCCTATGCATTAATACCTCCTCAAACCCTTCTGTGAGACACCTGGCATTCCAAAAGGACACCAGCCTGGCTGGTCATTTACCATGTCCTGGGTCTAAAGCCTCTTTCCCTTTCTACCACCCCCTTAATATTTCTCAAGACTAAAAAAAGATTCCAGAAGCAATGCATTAATAGTGTTGCTATACTAAAAGTCACAGATCAGTTTTGAACTTAATTTCATAGAATATTGGGCACACATATAATTTACCATGGTACTTAACTTTTTTACTTTCTTGCAAGTTTCTAAACTCTTGTGAGCATGAAAAAGGAATTTTAAATCGTACCTTATAAACTTATCTGCCTTTTAGATGAACTTACTAGGAGCATAGCAGGCAATTGGGCTTCACTATGATTCTGCACTTTAAATGGGAAGTAAACCAGCAAAACGCATCCTGTAGATAACACTTTCACCCCTATTTGCAAAACTACTGTGAAAGGCCAAAGAGTATTTTAAGCTTCAGAGCAGATTTTGCCTACATTTAGTTGTGTAAGCAGCCAGCTTCCACAGGTTGCATGCAACTCCAAAATTAGATTTTGAGACTACTCACAGAACAGGAGAAAGTCTGAAGTCACACATGCAACAGCACAGAAAACACTTGCAGCTTCTTTGACAGCAATACTGGAGCATGTGCTTCAGCCAACCCAGTGCAAATCTGGGTGAAGTCAGAAGTATACATTTCAATATGAATTATCATCAGAAATTACAAATTTGTTACACAGATTCACTGTGGTCTGCCACACATTATGTTCTGAAGGAGTGGCCACACCTACTTTAAACAACCAAGTGATTGATCTGTACCTTTACAAGGCTGCTCTGACTTACTTTCTTGCAGGACTGGAGTCACAGCAATTTGAGTAAAGAATGGAGAGTGTTTTATTTAATGCTTTGGCTAAGCAATGCAGGGTTGGCCTATTTGGCTTCTGTTTTTCCTCCAAGTCTTCTGGCCAACAAATCCTAAATCCAGAAAGATTCTGAAGAGAAAAAAGCTTTAAGTTACTAAAATATTAGCTTGAAATTGAAATATTAAGTTTTTCTAATTAAATAACCAGGTATTACAAGTATCTTGTCTTCAAATTTAAAATAATGTGCTCTGCCAATGAACATTTAAATGGTGGGTGAGCCACAGGATGGAAAAGGTGTCTTCATTTCTGTGTGATTCTTCTGAAGGCGACTGCGGCAAAATGACAGCTCACAACCAGGAACGTTTGCCCAGGAGTCTTTTCAAGATAATGCCTCCCACGTGTCAAAGAGCAGAAGGAACATGTGGATAACAGGAAGCGGAAACAAGCTGCTATCACATGTACAAGGTCTGGCTTTAAAATGGCTCTCATGAGCCAGCAGGTATAAGTAGGGTCAGTATTATCCCACTGCAGAACTGCAGTGCTACCGTACCACTGCTAACAAACAGCATGCATACTTCTCCACCCCGTCTTCAAAAATACACAAGCACTGAACAAGATACCCATGACATCAGAGAATAAGTCTGTATTCTTCAACAAGCTTGCTTTTGATCTAATTGTATGAAGCATAATTAAAAACCATTTCATGAAACTAATGAGAAGAGTTAAAATATCTGTTCATTTTAATTTTATTTTCAAAGAGCTCCAGTCACAAAAATGATTTACAAGTCTATTTACAATTCTATTGTACAGTTAATTATGTATGCCTCTTGACAACAGGGTACCATTCTAGAGCAGCAATACATATTTTAAACACAAAGATGTAGTATCGTTTCAGATCTAAAAATAAAAAGCTGAGCTTCTAGAGAGCGCCATAATGATGAACCTTTTAATCGTGTTAGGCTTGAGGAATTCATGACAAACTGAGTAGTTTCTGGTTCACATAATTATCAAACAAGCTGCAGTTTGTTGAAAATAGCTTTAAAAACCTGAAGCTTTACTGTATAAAATCAACATATTCAAGACTAAAAACTCTCAAAACCCCACAGCTTTCCCTCAGACATACAAAAACCTAAGTTTACAAGTCAGAATTCCATGGGAGAAATCCTACAGAACTTTAGCTCTCTTATTTTGTGATGCCCAACATAAGCATTAAAAATTTGCAGCATAAAAAGGACTCCACGTCTGCTTAATATTATACTGTATATACATATACAGTACAGGATTATTTACCCAATTTGTGATAACTGTTCAGCACAACCTTCATGAAGAAAGACAAAAATAAATAGAATCAAAAATCCAGTAACTCTTAAAAAGTGCAACAGTAAGAGTTTCCAATTGAAGTTACAATGAATACAGACAGTCAGTGTTGTGGGTGTTTTAGTTGCTTCTACTCAAGCATTACTCGCAGCATTTTGTTTATACAGTAGACTTCATTCTATAGTACATGAAACTACAGTTTCTGCTAATTGAATCTGAAGGGAAGAGGAAAAGACCTTTAAGAATAACCCTGAGGGATATACAATTTAATGATCTTGCAATTTATTTCTAAAAAGTAACATTTATTATTTAGCAATTGCTCTTCTGGATAGACCAGTCCTTTAAGTATGTGCATAAATAATATTTAAAAATCAGTAATATTTACAAATCCTAATACATCAAAGTAAAATACGTACAGATTAAAGTCTGCATACACAAATAATTTAATAATAAATCAAACTCCTCAACATAAGGCCAAAATATACAGCAGGAAGAAAATGTCTATTAAGTATCTAGTGGAGCTCACTAAATCAGTCTGTTCACCTGAATTTAGACTTCCAAGATGAACATTAGAAGAGATTCTTTTCACTACAAACTGAATTTCATTTTACTTCAAAGCAGAAACTGAATACACTAGTGCAGATATAGTTTGCTGCATTTCTGAAAATCAGAAAAACTAAACTGCTCAAGATGAGAAAAATTATAGGTGGCTAAACTCAGCTCTTGGGCAGGAAGGCATAAATCCCAATAACTGCAGAAGACGCAAAAGCTTATTTTGTGGCTGAACTTGCAACAACAAAAGGGATTCTTAGAAAAGCTGATTTATTATTCTTGACTAAGCGTCAGAAGCAAATAGGTCAGAGCTCAAGCATGCAACCTCAAGAACATTTACCAACTCTGAACGCATACCTTGAGGAAACCAGCTTCCATTTGCAAAATATTCAAGTTTAATAAGCTCATGACCTCATGAGTCACTCAATCAAGTGGAGACACTTGGCAACTGAGTTCCCTAAAATGCTCTCCGAAGTCAAGCCTACCTTAAAAAGCTGTTTCCTCCTTACTTTCTAGATAAATCTAATTAATTAGAATCAGATTGAAAGTCTATCTTCAGGAACCAAATATGCCAACAGAAATTATCAGTTTAGAGAAAGTATTAAGCAAAAGTATTTAAAAGGGAAAGACACAAATATTTTCTTTCATGTCTGATGGAATAGTCAAGCTATAATTGTCAATGAAATGGAAAGCAAAAGCATTTAAGCGCAAGTCACAGCTCCCAGGTCCAAGATGCATAGCTTCACAACATTTTTCAACTAAAATATTGTTGGGTTTTTTAAATCTGAATACTACTTACGCAGCTAAGAATTATTCTTCATCAATTATTCCGTGCTACAAAGATTTGTACTGACAGAACACTGACAGAAATCAGCAAACTGACTCAAGTTCATGATGAATAAATTTATCCAAGTCCACAGTTGCAGACCCCTTAAAAGTTACTGATGTTGTTCTATGTTTATGGCCTTAAGAAGCCAGGACTTTTACACTGCTGTGTTCAATGAATGCTAAGAAAACCACTTCCCCCTTCCTCCTGCTCCACCCCTGAAAAACAAACAACAATAAGAAAAGTAATCAGGAAGAGAGATGCCAGCTGGACTGGAGGATAGGACACCATATGCATACTATTTATGAGGAGGAAGTGCTAATAACTTAAACTCCCAAGTTTTAGGAAAAAGTCTTCCAAACTATTTGGCACAAATTTTAAATTCCTCATTGGCATGGTATGTTCAATGCTGCAGAACCCACAGCCTCAGCAGCGGGGGACACTGTCCATACTGACTTACAGAACAGCACAAGGGAATTAGGTCTGACCTGAAAATTTCCCCATATTAAAACAATGCAGGAATGGAGTTGTCTCCACAGGAATTAAAACAAAAACAAACCCCAACCAACAAAAAAACCTCAAAGCCCATAGAACAAACAATGAATACCACCCAACCTCAAATTCCATCATCAGAATACACACACTTCAAAATGATCCCAGCCAGCCAGGGAGTTTGGGGCCCTCCTTCCACAACTATTCTAAAGGACCCGACTTGCTTCTCTGAAGGTTCTCTAGAGATTGTGACTTCTCCAGATTCCTCTGAAGGCTTGGAGGTGTCTGAACCAGCTGGTTCATCTGGTCAAAACAGACTGATCAAGAGTCCTTATTTTGTCATCTTCCTATAGACAACAAAAACGACTTTTTTCTAAGAGTTTAACAAGCTGAAGATAGTTTGGACAGAAGTAATTTATGGTCTCAAAAAAAACAAACAAAAAAGTTTTAAACTCTGCACGTGAAGATGATGCCTGCTTCTACATCTTTGCAGACCTGTTTTTCTAGTGGTCTTCTATTTGACACCACCTAATGGCAAAACAATGTATCGCTACCCCAAGTGCTTAAGCAGCATTATTGGTGATGCAAGCTTTTCTTTTTTAATTTTTTTTTTTTAATAAATAAAGTACACATAAGCCTTATAGTTCTGCAGCAAGACAGATTTTAGCTCATCTATTTTCACTTAGTTTTGTTTCATACAGCTACATATAGTGCTTAAGACACTGCCAGTCTCTTTGAAATGTGTATGTTCTTAACACGCACAAATCCCAAAGCATGGGCATGTGAAAATATTTTTCCCTCCCACCCCCTTTTCCCTTGCAGCAGTAACTCTGGCCTTACTACTTCAAGGTATATAGGAAAATTGTCTTAAGATTTACAAATAAAACATGGTCCACAAAGGGATAATCCAATCCTTCTGCTGGAAAAAACAAAGAGTGTGAAGAAATGCACAGCTAAATGTAATAAAACATGACACAGAAGAAACTGTTTAGATTCTCCAGTCTTCCTTCTCCGAAAACTTTAGAGTGTAGCCAAATGCCTCCTCCTCCGGAGGCCACTTAAGCCCTTCCTTGGGGTTGGCTACAAAGAAGCCACAAACCCCCATTTGAAAGCAGTGTGCTTTCTTCTTAAGAACAGAGCATAATGTTCCTATAGCATTCCCAATTCCTGCTGTGGCAGACTAAAGAATTAAATTTAAAACCCAAACATTACACCTGGAAACACTCCTTAATAGTGGGGACAAAGTTCATGGTACACACATCGAAACTTCAGAACCATTCTGAGGCACAAAGCTTTTCAACAGCTGAGTATGAAAAAAGGGAAAAAAAAGAAAAGCATGGTAAGTCTATTATGTGCCTCTAGTACTACCATGAAGTCATTGCATCATAGGGTTTACATGAACACGTGCCCTGGTAAGCAGCTTAGCACAATGATTAAGATACTCCAGGCAAATATAATGAACCTGTTTTCACTTCCCTGCAGTTTAAACCTTCAAATACATCTCATTTAAGAATAATGAAATTCAAAAGGTGGAAGGAAACAATCATTTTTGTTCTGCCTAAGGAAACCTACATTTTCAAAATGTATAGCCGTAACATGTCTGGCTCTGAACTTTGTATTCAGGGAGACAAAACAGTTGGACATACCTGCATTAGAATTTGACATTTAGTATACTGCAATTTCAAATAAAGCCTTAAAATTACATTCTTACGAATATTACTAAAGACACATGCCACCAAGATCCACTGTTATGTTACAGTGATGATTTGATATGAACCATTTTCTTGGGATGGTGCTTTTGCTTCTGTTGTTGTTCTGGGTTTTGGTGGCCATTCTGGATCAACCAGCAGTTCCTGAGCTAGATGCATATACTTGGCTTTTGGTGTCTTCTCTCTGCAACCCAACAGGGAAGAAAGGAAAGAGACTCCACAGCGATCCACAGCCTCCTGCAGAAGCGAACAGATTTGAAAGTTGGATTACCGTAAGAAAAAATTAACTAAAACCACACTAAAACACTAGAAGAACACCTATTATTTTAGTTTCTAATTTACTATTTTGTCATATTGGTTCTAGAAGATACAGTACAGAAACTCTTCTGTTGTGTCATTACTTCTACACTATGGTAGCAATGACATTTAAAAAATATTAAGAAAACCCAAGTATTCTGCATTTTTGCAACATCAAAGGTCACCAACAGCTTTTATGCATATTTTATAATAGTTTCCATAAACAAGGGTATAACAGGCACAGTTAAATGATGTTACTGTTGAAGAATAAAAACCTGGTCTAGAAAAAAAGTCAAATTCCCAGAGTCTCAGAACACTTTTAAGCAATGAATTGTTTAACTGAAGGCAGCCAGCCAAAAGTGGCAGAATTCAACTTGCTGATATTGTGAAACCTAAGTCCTACAGATATCAACAGTTATCAAAACTGACAAATTACTGGATTTAGGTCTTCTTTCCTATTTTTCCTCTCCCAGTCCTAAATGCACATAACTAGCTGGAGAAGAGAAACACCATTCCTGATTCTCAAGACTGGATCCCTCTCATGTCTCAAAGAGCACCTATAGCCTACACAGCTGACATTTAAATGAAGATATATTCTATGGTTTTCTTCATGCTCTAAATTTCTTTCAGTTGGTTAACTGAACCAAAAATGAGCCTTAAGCACAATTTCCATTCTTCAGTGAACACAAAGCAATTTGTTCTTAAAGAGCCTCAAAAAGACTGAAGTGAATACATTTAATAAAAATTAGTACTGAGAAATAAACCACTGTAATTCTAGCAAGAACAGACGTACAACCAACTGAAAGTAATAAGCCAACAGGCCTAAAGAAAAAGCTAGTTTTTATGGGATTTACACAGATTTCCTTCATGTATCATGACCAACATTCATGGTGACCTGAAAAACTAGGAGCTAAACCCAAACATCTCCTAATGGCCTCCTAAACCATCTGAAGTTAGTAACGTACTTTCATCTACTGTTTTGTTTAATTTCATTTATACATGCTATAAATTATTGCTCTCAGACAATGATCTAAAACTCCCAACCAAATCAATTTAATAAAGAACTGGATTAGATCCAACATCAGCAATTTTGATTCCAAGCACATCAAGCCTTTCCCAGTCCTAGCATGCTAACTTGTGAAAAAGCAAATAAAATTTGCTAATGTGCAAAATGAACATAAAGTGAGAAAAGTCTTAAAAGCAACCCTCTGGGTTTGCTCCACAGCTCTTCTCTACACAGGTAATTTGATAGTCAACAAGGAGAAAAATATATGATCAGAAGCCTTTCTTTTTAATGTTCTAGTAACAGAATTCTAATTTAAGTAGCTTAAGCTTAAGATAAGGCAACAGACACTTATAGATCATAAAAAAATAACACTGAATGAACCTGCATGCACTCAAAGGATGACAGCAAAATACTAGTCTCCAACCTGAGGCGGCTGGGGCATGGTGAGGCGATATTCTCCTTGTTTGTCTCGATTGAACACAACCTTCCAAAGGATCATATCAAGGAGGACATTCTGTGAGACATTATAGTGAGCAGGAAGAGTTAAAGAAACTAATGATCATTTGTTGTTAGTATGCACATTACAAATAAAACCTGAAACAGCGTTAGTCATAACTAACTCGGTGCCAAAACAGAGAGTTTACATTACTTGTCAGTACTTACGTGATGAGTATTTTCATTCTTAAAGTGCTCACATGAGATTTAAGAATACAAACATGTACTTTAAATCAACTGCAGCAGTGACCACAGCTGCATGCATAATATGGGTAAAAATCATAAATACAAATTTTTAAGGTGTTTCAATACTCTAAAAGAAACTATGAAGCACTGAAAACATCAGTGCTTAAAAGCACTTTCCCCTCAAAGTATTTTTACTATTATAGTGCATTTCATGCTAGAGCTACGCTTTGTTCATAGTTTGTTTTAAGCCAGTTACATTTCCAGAAAAGCTTTATTGGGGTGGCAGTGCTAGGCCACCAGCAGGAAGTCTGAAGGAATTCTGTAGGAGCCATTCCAGATTTCAGAACCGGCAGAAGTTGAACAGTGTGTTCAGTACATCTGGTTACTCTCATACTGCTGTGTAGGAGGACTGGAGAGCCTTGACAAATCCAGTAACACAGGTGTGAACCTGTATCTTCCATGGCCTTGAGCCTACAACTCTGATGTTTGGACAGATTCCATTTTTAACTTCTGACTAACCTCTGCCATTGAGAAAGGGGAGTTAATTAGCCAGACTTATATAATAGATTTTATGCTGCTTATGATTTTATAATATACCAGAATTTTATAGCGCTTTTATAAGCCATTTGCCAACAAATCTTCAGATTACTAGGTGTTAATTTTTGAAGCCAATCTGTCCCAGGCTCTAACGAGGTGAAAAGAAACATCTGCTAAGATCTGCCTTTGTTGCACAATATATTTCTATCATCTGGTAGAAAGAATATGCATGCTTTGTGAATCTAGTCTGGGACCCACATGGAAGCAAAAGCTTTACAGAACATTTCATAAAACATGCCTGGGGTAACCACAGTCAGAAACCATTCCTGTTGTAAAAGCCATGAAGAAACTACATAGGATCACAGCATGACACAAAAGGTTCAAACTGGCAAGTGTGACAAAAGATGATAAACCAAATCCCTCATTTATCTCATCATCACGAGACTCTTAAAGGTGCAATTACTGAGGGATTAGTCTCAGCAGAACAAACTCTAGGTGATATACATACAGAGTACCTTGTTAAAGAATTAACGAGATGCCACCAGCAGCTTTTCCTAGATACTCAAGAGTACGAACCGTAACTGTTCCTCAGTAGCTCACACTCAGAAACTCTGTGGCATGAAGTGTAGTGAGCAGAAAACCCAGCCAGACACACACGGACAGAAAGGCAATGAGCAGTACTGGAAGTGAAGGAATGAAATAGCCTGGGATTTCTACATGACCCATTGGACCCAATGAGTTGGCACTACATGAAAAAGCTTCAGGAAGCCTAGAATAGTATTGCTAGATCTGGACACAGTTCAAAAGGTGGGACAAAACCAGGCTGAAGTTACGGAAAGTGAAGTGTGTATCATAAAACAAGGTTTGGGATTTGAGGATCTCAAGACAATGCTTCTGTTGGTCACTTGCTGTAAGACAGCTCATCTGTCTTAACAAAGCATTCAACTAATAGTGAAAGCGGAAGAAATAGGTTGCAAGTCAATGCAGAACATCCTAAAGACTTAATGTCAAGAAAACTAAATTCTATAGGTACTTCTATTCCACTACTAAAGTATGCGCAACAAGATAAATAGGTAAGTCAGTCTGAAAGGAATGCAAGAAATCATCCTATCAGTTTTGGCAATGACAGTTAAGTGATTAAAGCATCAAAAGATAATAAATCAAACCAGCACAGGAAAAAGAGTGGGTGGGGCTTGAAATACTGGGTAAGAGCAAACATTGTTCAGTAATTATATTGCTTAGGTTATGTTTAGTAGAATTTCACAACTATACAGACTGGCGTGGCAACCAACAAGGCCCAGGAGTGGAAAGTTATGAACTTTTAAGTCAGAGGAGAACCATTTGTCTACAAGAGGCACAAACTGATACATGGACTGATACTGTACAGTCTGTCTACTGGAGCCCTTACACTTCCCCCACAGAAGTATCACCAGCTTGTATAAAAGTTAGAAAGATCATCTGCAAGAACAATGTAATTCTTCAGCAGAAGGTAAGTTTCTTTATCTCAGTGACGTTTATCACAGGACTGAAAACTGTAACCAGCACCTATTGTGACTTCATGTATCAACACAAAGCTCAAGTCCCAGGAATAATCTTAGTATTTCAAAAAAGCTGATAACCCAGAGATAGTAATAAAAATGTTTCAATTAATCAGAAGACAAAAAAAGCCACGGTTCTGCAACTTCAGAATGCGTGTTTTGTTTCAGTAGTAAAGACAGCAATATACATAAAATTTAACTTAAATAAAAAAGGAGGCAAAATCCCCCAAACTGTGAAGAGTTTAGTAGCACAAAAGCATGGAAGAATTAAAAGGCATAAAGGAAAACACCACAAGCAAGGTTAAGAGTAAATATAGGACAATGTAAGAAAGACAGGATCTTTAGGAGAGGATAAACTTGTTAACCACAAGGCAAAGGCCAAAATAATTAGTAGCTACTGCCATATTTTGGAAAAGACAAGTTACCACCTATCATGTGAACCATTTGAATACATGTTCCAATAGGCAGTGACATAATAGCATACATTGCAGATTCTATTTGGAACACATTTTGAACACAAAGCCTTTTTGATCAAATTATGCAAAAAAACTCTTTGATTGATTTATTTTTACTAAGTCATGAATAAGAGGGAAAAAACTAGTCAACTGGAAAGAACAGTAATACTACAGCAATCTTCAAAGGCCAAACTGGCATGATCCAAGCAAACATTATGCTGGTTACCCTTGATAGCAATTCCTCACATAGTAATGGAAATACTGACTAGAAGCGGATGAAAAAATTGTACAGTAAAACCAGATAATTGTAGCATGCAAGTGCTAGATAATGTTGAAAGGTTTTTTTCATCTTGTAGGAAAAAAAAGTGACTAATGGCTGCAACCAAAACCCAAATATATTCAAGTTGGAAATAAGGCATCAATTTAACAAGAAGAACTAACCACAGGAATAAATGACTGACTTTGAATCCAGACTCTTCCTGGAAGATGTATCTGTCAAACTTCAATTCTTGGAAACAACATAGGTGTAACTGGAGGAAAGGTAGGGCATGTTTCTGCCCACATTAACTCTGGAATTACAGCAGAAGTCGTCAATATCCAGAGTGACTGACCCTGGTCAAGATCAGGGCTGGAAAAAGCAGATCTGAATGAACACCTCTACTTCTAGACTTGCATCAGATTAGATGAGCAAGTTGTATAGGCCTGCATTACTCTGAACAATAAACTATGCACATGAATCAACTCAATAAAGATGGACTCGCCTAATGATTTTATATAGTTCTCTACTATGTTAATTTATTCTGAACTGAATTAACTTAGGAAATCCATATGGAGAGTATTGTCACATCAAAAAGTTAAAATAATTTAAAAGCCTTCCACTTCTCTCCCCTCCCCTTTTTTTTTTTTTTATTAAAAAGGTTTTAAAATTATGCTTTTAACATAGAAAACCCTGACACCCTAGTCTAGCCTAAAAGGACATCTTCAGGAATACTAACTTAACAAGAACACAGTGGCAACTGACACTGTGAAGAGAGACCTTCTAAACAAAAGACAAACACCTACCCTAGCAAAAAGCCCACTTAAACATTTTTTCCATTTGAATTTCTTACCTCCATCAGCACGGATACAACTGCATTGAGAATAACAATGATGAGAATTCTTAGGCGCCACTCATATGGCACACACACGAGCTGTGTGAAAAAGTTGCCAGAGGTTAGCAACACACATATGAAACAAACACATATTCCAAGCAGGCTCAGAGTCATTAAATTCTTACTTCCCTCTCCCAGAGATGCTAAGTTAAAGCTCTAAAACAGTTCAAGCTTGCCCAAAAGGCAGCCAATCAGCTATCTCAGAAAGTACAGATGCAGGCTGTAACTGGTGAATCTTACCTCAAGAAATGCGTCAATAGATTCAACAGGATGCAACATGATGAAAAATATGAAGACATAAAGAACGGTGACAGATGTTACAAACAGAACTGTAAAACAAGAAAAAATATTTTAATCAGATCATTGCACAGAGTTTTGGACAGTTTTCCCATATATCATGAGTTCATTACTCCCTCTAAACCATTTCCTGGTGGATTTTGGCAATACAAGTTGTGCTGATAGCCATAAAGAGACAGAAGGCCAGACTCAGTTTCTCACTGGCTCACTTGTGATGCTGAAACGTAAATACACATATACTTCTACAAACAAAGCAACTATTACCATGAATTTCTCCATACAGTTTAATACTTCCCTATTTTTATCTGATTATCAGAGGATAATTGTAGTGTGTTCCTCCAGCAACACCACTATTGCTGAAGTGGCACAAGACAATTGTAAGCAAGCCATGGATAAACAAGTGAATAGTCACTTGGAGTTTCACCTGGAACTGTATACAATAAGAAAGGACTTACAATTTTTGTAGCATGGTTGTCTAAAGGGCTTTCCTTTAGAAAAGACAATTGCCACTATGAGGTACTGAAAGCTGGATATAAAAAACAAAGTTGTGTTTTCATAATTTTTAATGTAATGTTCATCATGAAGAGTCTCATTCCCATGGCGTGCAGAGCTGGTGTTTGTGGCATCCAATACATTACATTCACTACAACATAAAAAAACCCAATAATTATTACCGTGTTATGGAGAAGATGCAAACCAGGCAATGACAGGACAAACTGCTACAGTAGTAAAAAAGCTTGTCCTTGAAAATCTATTACAGCAAGAAATAACTCAAAACTATGTCAGGGAGGTAGCAATTCTTGTGAATTCTGAGCTTTGAGTTCTTTTCTGCTTACAGGTTTTAAGTTTACTACATGAACTCTTTCAAAACTATCACTGTAGATACACTTTGAAGACAAATAAGAAAATATTGCAATCTAAAAAAGATTGAAACATGTCTTTGTTTTCTGAAATAGCAATCTGATTTACTGTAACTCTAACAGGAACATCATAGAATAGTTAGGGTTGGAAAGGACCTTAAGATCTTCTAGTTCCAACCCCCCCTGCCATGGGCACGGACACCTCATACTAAACCATGTCACTCAAGGCTCTATCCAGCCTGGCCTTGAACACTGCCAGGGATGCAGCATTCACAAGAGAAGGGTTAAAAACAGGTCTGAATCATTAATTTACAATTTTAATCTCAACTGTCCCAAAGTTGAGGAGTCTTCAGACCCTGCAGTCTGGCTCTGACCCAGTTTTGCATTTCAGCCACTGGGTAACTCCTATGTATTGGTATGCTTTTCACAAAAGATTTAGCAGACTACCTGCCATACAGAAGCTTTACATC
This sequence comes from Psittacus erithacus, assembly GCA_009867235.2. NCBI lineage: Eukaryota > Metazoa > Chordata > Aves > Psittaciformes > Psittacidae > Psittacus > Psittacus erithacus. The sequence continues at coordinate 63,977 of WYDI02165753.1, read as the reverse complement.
TCAAGTACCCAAAGGGGGTCAATAAAGAGAGCAGTTACTACTTATAGCTTTCCAATAATTACTGTATTCTGCATGGAACCGCTGAAATACTTACTCAAATTCTGCACTCCAAGGCTTATACCAGGACTGCTGTTTGACCCAAAAAAACCCAAAGATTTGAAAAGCAAAGCAGATGATGATCTGAGACAAAACAGAACACAGAAGTGGACCTGAGATAAGACCTGATGGAGGCCTTCGAGCAACAAGCTCCTTCCAAGCAGGGTTTAGACTCACTGCAAAGAGAACAAAAAACAAATTACATATTCCATCATTATGGTTTTCAAAAATCACTCTGTTCACATTCTGTGGAATTAGAATGGCTTGCTCATGACATCACCTTAAAAATCAGTCTAGAACTGCAAGCGTGAAACCACCTTGAAAAGATTATACTGTTCTAGAATAATGCCACAGTGCCTTCTACAGGCTGATTACCCCCCCAGCAACACAGGATAGCAGGGGACAATAATAGAAGCCATGAGACTTAAGGAATCAGTAGTGTCTGGCCAAATTCCATTTGTCTTGCACAAGGACTTACAGCTTGTCAGTTTTGGTCTGCCATTCAAAGAACCATTTTCTATTAAACTTAAAAATGGTATTCTACCATTAGCCAGTAAAATTGAGTGCTAGGTTCCTATGTGGAATCAAATACTTCACTAGATAATAGCTTGGAGTACAACATTTTGTATGCAGAATTTCAATCAAAAATGCAAGAAAATCAAAACATCTGAGAAAAGATTATATTGCAACAACTTCTGTTTTGATTCCAAAACCAGTTTCTTCATGTCAGTAGAGATTTATGACTTCCTGTACCATGAACAATTACTTTTCAAAGGTCATGCCCATGACCTGCTTTTTGTATGAGGACATTTCACAGACTTCAGATGAATCTAACTTGGTACACAGTGGTTTGGGTTTTTAATGCATATACTGTAGTAGTTGCAACATCTGAACTGTATGTCATGGTGCTTACTTCAAACAATATGTAATTAAAAAAAACCAAAATAAAAATTGACCAAGCAAAAACTGCTTTATAGAAGGCAGCAGTACAGCACAATACTTACTTGTGAAAACAATCACCAAAATGATTGCCAAATCGATGAAGAGAAACTGGAAATCTCCCAAATTGCTCAGGATCTAGACAGAAATCACAACTGAAACATTGGTAATTTTTTCACACCAGGAAGTATCTTACAGTGACACTCCTACAGCATTAATTCTTTAAATTTCCCCTTACTGACAAGACAGTGCCTTGTCAAACTGGTTTCTTTTTTCTGTAGGAGTCTTAAGTACTCCACAATTCACAGATCAATTCCTGAAATATCAAGGCATGAGCCAATTTCAGTTTTAAAATGCGCAAGCTATTTGTAATTGAAATTTATAATCGAGCTTGTATTACTGAATCTTAAATACCAATGAATTAATAGCTTAGGCCCACAACTCTCAAAACACCATAAGCTTACAATGTAGTCATACAGTAGTCAAAATTTCCACCTCAAAGGTCTTTTAATGCTTTAGATGTTTAACTTACTCGGAATACAAATTAAAATCCAGGATTTCTACCACATGGCATATTGTGAATCCAATCATGTTAACAAGAAATACTCTACCTTGCTCCCCTCCTCAACACTTGTAAACTGCTCTCTTTCAATCCTTACATAAAAGGAATGCATTGTCCTTTAAATAGTTAAGCTATTTTAAAATGCTGAGAGTTTCTAAATAATTGAAAATCTTACTTTTGTTCAATTTATATGCTTATTTGGTCTTCGCACCATAGCAACTTTCTATACACAGGCATTAGTTACTGCCTTTTTAAAACAGACACTACCATGTTTTTCATACAGTTAACATTAAACAAAACAAAAAAATACTAACAGTACCTTTACTCCAAAGATAGTTTTTCGAATGCTGGTGTTGTGTACTCAAAAAGAGACTTGCAACAATTTATATGAATTATCTATCAACTTTTAAATCTCTGGATTAGGTTGACACTGCTTAAGCATTTACAGAATACTTACAGAATATAGCAGAGTAACACTGATGTACTGGATAATGCTGTATAATGCCATGAACTTAAATACACAGAAGGAAGTTATTAAAGCAGCACGGCCTTCCCTGTCAAAACAAATGCAATCATAAAACTAGTAAGTTTTCTGTGCAAGCAGTTATATTCTACTTAGCAAAACGTTAGCTGCACTTGAACATACCAGCAAACCCTTTGAGGGACATTAGGCTGAAGACATACAGAAAAAAAGGGGTCAGAATGGTACACTTTTAAGTATATCAAATTTGTGAGCATGCCTTCTGAACCGAGCCACCACCTCTGGCATTCTTTGGACTTTATATAGCTTTCCAACAGAGGTTTTAAAATGAAGGCCTGCTTGCAAAAATATCTCTGAAGCACTAGTGTACTGCATGGGTTAAATGAACATGCAGTCAACCACAGAGCTGCTTACCAGAAGTCTTTCTGATTACACATTACTTCATTAGTTCCACACAGACGTAAGTAGATTCTTCTCTGGCTGATGTTTATCCAAAATTATTACCTAACTTCCAATTCTAGAATAAAAAATCTGCCAAGCCTTATTTAGAAAATCTGTTTTCTACTTTGCGTGGTGCCAAGCAGTTATCTGACGGATTTTGCCATTTACAATTAAACTTTATGGAAACCAGCACACCAAGACATCAAATTAAATACTAACATATACAAGCTTATTCACGCTTTGAAAAATTAACTTTAACTGGACAAAAGGGTTTACAACAGAATACTAAATCATGCTATGGTAAGCCTTTGCTCAGAGTAACTTCAGGAAAAAAACCCCAGAACTACTAAAAATGCATGGCTTTTTCTTTAATTCAGACTGGCCTTCTACAGCATCAAACATATATTAACATAGGGTATGCAAAAAGAGTTACACAGGCACATTTAAGTTCGCAGTAAGTCACACTACCTGATCAGCTTTGGCACGCAGGAAATACTAGGTGTTCTGGAAGTGAATGGTGATGCCACAGAAGCCTCAAGTTCAGACAAAGATATACCACCATGTGCTCTCTTTAGCGCCTGCCAGTTAACATTGAAGTAGAGAACATTTTAAAACTTGCTGTAAAATTTAACTGAACAGTACTGTATAGGAAATAAAAATATACTTACCCCACAGTCATTTGCTCCATCTCCACACATGCCCACATAATAACTATAAAAACCAAACAGATGTCAGCATTCTGGACCATTCCCTAATTGTTGTCCATTTAGCTTATTTCATTAAATACTTTAATATTAATTTGACTTATCCAGGGTTTGCATAATTATGACTGATCATTAATGCTGAAAGCAATTACTGTTGCCATTATACATATAAGGAAGTAGATAGAAAAGTAACATGATGTAGACAGGTCAAACAAACCAGTAATGATTATCGTAGCCCTCTATCATTCCAAGGTGGTCTAAAGCATCTTTGCTCTAGGAAAAGACTTTTGTAGTATTTTATATAGATGCAAGGCCTGAAACCAACAGACAGTAGTATACTGATCGTATGCGAATGGGAAGTCATGCCATTAATACTTCTGTAATACACAGAAGACATTTGATGGATTTTTTTAATAAATAAAAAAACCTTAATGAAAAGCCTGAAACTTTCACAACCAGCCAGCAGATGGTAGTACTCTCATTCCTGCTCAGCTAACAAGCTTATTTACCAACTCAAGAAAGTTATATTAGCCCAACTAACATATATATTATATGTAATTACATATAAAATATATATGTAATTATATATATACACATTTAATTAGCCTAGCTTTTTTCATTTGGAAGAACAGTTAGCAGCATACATAATTTTTTCCTCCTATCACACCAAACAGTCTGTCAACCCTCCCACTTGCTGTGCTTGAGCAAATACTTACTCTACATTTTGTAAAGCTTCCACCAACTGAGTCTTCTGATCCGGTGCCATGCGAGCAAACACAGTGCCATGTAACACGAGCTGGAAGACAGAAGATTTCTTAATGCTCACAGGGCAAAGCCTGTTCACCATCAAAAGTGTTCATACTCAAGTGAAATGCTCACCTTGGGTACCAGGTCCTGAAAATGCTCCAAAATCACTGCAAATGACTTCCCATTCATTGCAAAATGGTAGTTGGTCATCTGGAGATCCTCAAGGCTTTCATGGACCAATTTAACTGGAATATCCTAGCAAAAGTAGTTCAATACTCTAGTAGAGTTTTCTAGTGTATTTACACAGATACCTTGTAATTTCAAGCTAATACTCAGAGGGGTATTTTCCTTAAGATCCCACACTAGAGGGGAGGTTTCTAAGAACGTTAACTCAAAAGGAAACCTCATATAACGAAAACACTTATTTAGTGACAAGAAAACGCAGTTTAATATTTCAACTATAAACAGCTAGAGCAGTCTTAACAGATTGAAATGTGGAAAAAATCCTGTCTTCCTGCAGAACTAAAATATCAAATGTTGTATCACCATTGAAAAACTAGCTCCCCCAGCTGTTTTGTTACTCTGTGATGCTTTAAAACCTGAAAGTTAACAAGTACACCAATTTTTATTTGACACTTAACAGGAGATTTGCTATTTGATGGAATAAGATAAAAAAGAAACTCAACAGTAAAACTAACTGCTTACACTGTAAGGGCATCATAATGCTCATGTTACCTCTGAGTTTATGGCTGGTGATGAACTAGTGCATTTTGCGAGGGTATCTGCATAATGCCAGTTGATCCTGGCAGCCTGCCCATCCTTTGGAGGTAGTGCTTCAGCAATAATGACCTTATCCTGAGGTAGAATCATTCCACAGTCTCTGGCCACAGAGATAGCAGTTAGCATGTTATCTCCTGTTAAACAGTTGCATTTAAAAAAGTTTCAGTCAGTTTCACTGATATTCCACATTAAGAGAAAAGCTAACAAAGCCAGTTTTAAACTAGGAAAAGGACTGCCTAACATACCAGTGACAACCTCAGGACAAACCAAGCCTTCAGACAGAATTCAAAACCTAGCCTGTTAAACCCTTCTTCTGCACTAACATCACTAAAAACTAAAATGCTTCTTCCAGCCATAAAGATTTCTTACTGGCCAAACCTTAAGATACACTGAAAATCTGTCAGAAAACATGCGTCCATTTAAAATAGCACTTTTTAAACACAGTCACAGAACACACAAACACTGAGTTGTACTGCCAACCTATCACAACATTATTCCAAAATTGCAGTATGTGTGATTTAAAAGCAAACACACCTACTGCTTGGAAACACTGAGCACAGATATCTAGCCTGCTTAATGGGGACATAAGCTATTTTTTTTAAAAAAAAAAAAAAAAAAAAAGGCAAAAACCAAAATACCACCACAAAGTGACTTATAATACACTTCAAAATGGTAGGGACCCTCAGGAGGTCATCTAGTCCAACCCCTTGCTCAAAGCAGGGTCAGTCATAAGATTAGACCAGGACTTTCACCTAATCTGATTTGGAAGACCTCTAAAGTTTTTCATCCTTCAATACAGTAACTTGTGCATGGAGCTAGGGAAAGGACTCATTCTTACACTGGTTTCCGATCTCTGACTTACCAAAGCAACTTTCATTCAAAAAGAAACAGCAGACTGGTTTCTGAATATTCTCGCAGTAGTTTCTAAACTTTCCTCTTGCTATAACTACAGCGCAATCCCAGCCTATTGACACTACAGTCAGACTTCATACACTATAATTAAAATAAGACCAAAACTGGATGAAGTTTTGAGTATGAATGTTTATGTGCTAACCTGTAACCATGACAGTGCGAATGTTGGCTTTATGCAAATCTTCAAGTACAGCAGGGGTTTCTTGCTTTAACTTGTTTTGCATTATAATCAACCCCATAAAATCCATGTTGCTTTCAATAGCATCTCTGTAGAAAAGGCGGCAAGGAAGAGAACATTACAAGAATTACAATTATTACATGTAGCTTAAAGAGCCTGATTTTCTGTTTATCAAAGGGAAATGTATATTTTGAATCATGAAAAGTAAAGAATTTGCTTTATAAAAAGGTCACCTGCAAGCTATCACCTTTCACAATCATTTATACTTCCCTTGTTCCAGTTGAAAACCAGTATGAGAAAATGTTTTCCTCAAGTACCATGTTTAGTTTCTTCCACAAGAAATCTTTCTGAAAGAGTTTACATTCTCAAAAGAGATATCCCTAGAAAAAAATGCTCCAAGGCTAATTGCATTCGCAACCAAATTTTAAGATTTGTTTAGAATCACATCTCTAATTTCCAAATTAGCTGACACTTAACATACAAGCCACCAAATAATGTTATCAAGGCTAGTAAGATTAATAGACATTAGCTAACTAAGTGAAGCAACTAATTAACTTAAATACTGAAAGTCAGTGTTTACAGGTCTTGGGTATTTTACCGGTACAGTAGATTTTCACAACTGATATTGGAAAATCCGTTTGTCTGTTTGCAGTCATCTTGCACACAGACCTAATACAAAAGAATGCAAAGCTGGCATTTTTGTGGCAATGCTACACTTTCTGAACACTATGGAAAAGACAGCATTACCCACAAAACTAGGACCAGATGAAAAATAATTAAGAGGAAATACTACTCTTTGAAGGAAGAAACCTTTCTACCTTCTAAACCTTCCTGACAAGCTCTGCAATGAGAAAAAGGACATGTTGCTCATAGCAGATGAAGAGACTACAAACACACAGAAGAGAGTTTCCACTAACATGTCATTTCATTGCCTTCAATAGACACAGATGATGTAAGTATTATCAAGTAACAAAGAAATTACATGAGGTTTTCTGCCACATTAATATAAATGAAACACTATAAAAATATTACAGTTCATTTCAAGCTTAAAGATGTTTCACATTATTGCAGAAAAACTTCCTTATCTTAAATCTCTATGTGTTGTACAGGGTACAAATAAAAAATGCACAGAACTATACTTGTCACGAAAGAACAGTAGTAACTCATTTAAACAAAAATCAACCTTACAAAATTAATCCAAAGCATGCAGCTTTTAAAGACTTTAACTGCTTATTATGAAAGTGAAGTCACTCTTACCTATTAATAGTCTGGACTTTGTGCCATGTAAGCTTAGCCTCCAATTTTCTGTGAGCAAGAGCAATAACTCGGAAGCCCTGCTTAGTGTATTCTTCGAGGACACACTCAAAGTCAACAGGAACTTTAAAAAGGTCAAGTTTAGAGTTATTAAAATTATCCATATTGCAGCTGAGCTACACAAGAAATGAAAATACAGTTTGTTCTTTTACCTGTTTCCTGCTTACACAAGCTCGCAATCACTTCAGGGGCACCTTTCATGTAAGCATCCATTCTCTTCTCCCCTAGAACTCTCGCTATTACACACATACGTTGCAAAACTGAAGAAAATGGAAACTGGCGCACAATTCCAATTTCGTAACTGGTCTGTGTCATACAGGAAGGAAGAAAAGGGTCATATCCACATACATTCTAAGAAAAGAGGTGCATGCTTAATTGAAAAGCATACTTACCGAAAGCTCAAACAATTCCTAAAAAAAAAAACCAAAAACAAACCACGTTTATTGTAAATTTTAAGTATTTTTTCAGCTACAAACTATTTCAACAAAAAATAAGTAAATGAACCTACACAGCACTCTCAGTATAAAGCCACACTGTATTTGCAATGGATTTGTTACAGCGGAATATAAATCTATTAAATCTGTTAAGTGAGATATAGCAGAACTTAATAGCTTGATTCCTCGATTAGAATTTGCAAGACCTTTCACAGTCTAACCTGTGTCCATTTATCCTATGTAAATAATTAAAGTACTATGGATTTTAGAATAAGGCCATGATGATGAAGTATGCCCTCCAAAAAATCATGTAATAAAGTTTCAAGAATGTTCATGACAACTACTGCACAGCAATTACTGCTGTGCATGTATACAATGGTGGCAAGAATTCTGCACCATGCAGTGACATTAACAAACGATTGTTCTAACTATAACTGCAAAGTGAGCACACCTAAGCACTTCATTAGCACAAAAAGGATTTGGCAATGACACTAATATTAAAATGTGCAATGATACTAAAATATTAAAAGGTGTAACCTCAAAAAGCATTACAGCACTTTACAGCTAGTTCACAAGGGTAATGATGCTGACAGTCTGCTCACACTGGAAGTGGCATATACTGAACCACTACCTTAAACAACAACTTAGGCATGTTTTCCCTATCTTTGCCATCAAAACCATACAGTTTTGAACCAATTTGAATTACACAAGCCAGAACCACAGTGTATGGTACAAAGTATTTGTTTAACATGAAGGATTACTTCAACTCAGTAACTGCTTTGATTTTTCTTACCATTTCTTGATCTGTTGCTTGCTTGGATTCTGGGAAAAGTTGTTTTGAAGGTCGAACCACTGTCGGCATGATTCGATTATGAAGGGCTGTTTCCTCTTCAGTTGCTTCTTCCAAAATCTGTATTAAAAATAATCAACTACTTTATACATTTATTAACTTCGATTTTCTCATAATATAATTTTCAGAAAAAAAAAAACAAACCAAAACATAAAACCCCCAAAACCAAACCAAATAAACAAAACACCAACACCCAAAAAAAACCAACAGGCTTGGAAGAATGTCCAGGGTGCCATGACCTTTCTAACCAAGACTTCCTGTGAAAATTAAGTGTCTTAATTTAGCAGTTAACGTAAAGATTCACTTGGCTATTTTATATGTTTATCATATGCATTGATACTTTGTCATAAACAACATTAGAAAGCAGTAAATTAGCTTTTCAGATTCTTTCAGTTCTATGAATGAAAAACATTTTAGGAACATTTTCATATTAAGACTTCCTTTGACACACAAGCATTGTCAAAAGCCCATGATTTTACAGTTACAGCTTAAAACAGCATATAATGGTTTATCTTGTACGTAGCAGGATCGGAAATTTCAGATTACTAATCTTGAAAATGCTGAGTCTCTTAAAACAAGCAGACACTTACCCATCCTATTGCTTCAAACATCTTCAAATCAAGTGGGTCCCCAGAAAGCACCCCTTCAATTTTTGTAAGGGAATGACAAGTTGCCATGCAAGCAACAAACTCAGACTTCAGCAAGCTCTCACTGCAAGCCCTCTCTTCTGGCAAAAGGAAACTAAAACAATGAAGTAATAATATACTTAGCACTATAATTATTTATTATGAGCCAATTCAAAAGGTTTGTTTATATTAACAGAAGAAAACTGACTGCACGAGTCTCTTCACTTGTATTTTCACACATCACAGACAGTAGATAAAGATTCTGGGCTGGAATCTTCCAAAACAGTCTCACTACTTCCATCTCCTTAAAACACTGTGCTAATTCACTGTGTAGTCTGAGTCCTCATATGGAGACATCTTATCACTTTGTACTTAACTAAATTAGTTAAGCTAATTCATTTTAGCAGCCCAAAAAGTCATCACCGGGGAGGACAGAGTTAAGAAAACATGCTATACTTTAATTACATCATTTCTGCAGTATGAACCTAATGAGGTCTCAGACTTTAACAAATTAAATTTCACTTCAGCCTCATAAGAGACCTATAACTTTCATTACACATAAACCGTATTTCCCATTACATTCTTATTGCTCATTACAGAAATGCAAACATGTATGAGGTAACTTGGAGTTTTCTATTCTACTTTGACGCAGCCACTAAAGCACAACCAGGTATCACATATGCTATCAGCCGTGAGCTTATCCTTACCAAGCGTTTTCCACCCGTTGGATTCCCCAAAGATCCAAGCCATCTTCAGTAAGTGTACCAGTCTGCAAAATAAATCAAAGGACATGGTAAGAAGAAAAAGCTTTCAGAAATAAATTTTCCTCAGGTAAAACAAAAATTATCGACTAATTAACTAAATTACCCCTCCACAATGTATTTTATTTTACTTTCACTAACAAAAAAAAATATTTTTTTTTTTTAAAAAAAAAACAGAACACAAAAAAAAACCCCACCCCCCCAAAAAAAAAACTAACCCCAAAACCACAAAAAAAACCACAAAAAACCAACCAAACAAACAAAACCAAAACCAAAACAGGACTTCAGGACAGGAGATACAGTATCTCCCTTGCTTTTGGATAGTAACCTAAGTTCCAACTCTGTTAAATAACTCAAAAAAAAACCAACCCACAAACAAAGCAACCATGCCCCTCCTTGGAGACATGAAAAAAGAAACAGACCCCTAAATCCCAAAGATAATAGCTCAACATCTCTACATTCAGGGCTTGGGGTCAACAGAAAATGGGCACTAAGCCCTTAGTATTACTTTCTTACATAACTAAAACAGTAACTGGAAAATCTTCACAAGGGAAATAATAAATAAAGTCTGGATACTTAAGACTTTAGCTAAAAGTCTAAAAAGGAAAATAAATGTTATCTAAGGCATAACGACAAGAAAAGGATTCTGGCTAGTGGCATTACTGTCTTCCACTTGTGTTTCTGTTAAGGAGTAACAACAAAATATGCTGGTTTGGCTTTTCACTGAAATAAATAAAAATAAGAAACAAGTCTGACCTCACACTTCCATTTTCCAGAAGATGTGTACTAAGTAAAACTCTTAACAAACCCCAACTATCACATTTCTGGGTTGCCAGCAGTAAGTTAGGACTTGGGAGACTTGAGATAAGAAAGCAGCTTTGTATTATAGCAGCTTTTTAGAGCAAACTAAATTAAGTGAGTTAACAGGTGATAAACACTGAATACCTGGAAGATAACAGGACAAGAAATTATCTGATTTATAGGAAAGTAATGAATTTTCCTGTAGTTGCCAGTTTATACAAATTCTCTTTTATATAATGCCCCTCCAGGCAGCAACACAAAGTTTCAAAATTCACCTAACCTTATCAAAACACACAAGATTCAGCTGGCCACAAATATTTATCCTTTGTGGGCTGATGCAGAAGATGCCTATTTTTTTCAACCTTCTTTGTGCATAAACAATGCCAGCAGTCATGGCAGCAGGGAGCGCTGGAGGCACCGTGATAGTGATAATGTCAAGAGACTCGATGATGATGGTATGAGTTGGAACCTGTAATAAAGGTCAGAGTGGATGAACAAGAACTCGCTGTTTAAAGATTTACTATCTCACTGAAGCGTTACATCACTGCTACCAAAAGCAAAATCCACATATTGCTTTCCCCAGTACAGCATGTTTTGGATTGTCCAGAAACCTAGCACAATCTTCACCCACCATAAGCAACCATGATAATCCAGTCCTAAATTATCGATAACTTAACATTTTTACTTTTTCCCCAGCAAATACATTACTTTAAAACAGTAACTGAGTAATGCAGAAAATTCTGGAGAGACAAAAGTTACTGTTATCAGTTATCAACTTCTTGGTAAGGATTTTTTTTGCCTGCAGCATGCTTTAGATATGCTCTATCCTATTTCTTCCAAGTCAATTATCAGTCAGATAGAAATCTTACATATAATAAAGATAAAAGTGTAGCAATTGGGTCAGTAGAAACAGAGGTAAACTCAAATTTCACTGTAATACATTGAAGTCCTGTTTCTATGTTGAATTTTGCTCTCAGTAAGCTTGTCTTTCTCATTCCATGGGTATAAAATAAAGCAAAGAAATTTTGACTAAAAGTTTCATTGTTTCTCATGATCTAAAGTGTTTGTAATCATCAGCCCCTTTCTAAAATAAGGCAGTTCTTGACTAGAAATGAAAACATACCTCATTTAAGATGCTGTTGACAACTGTGTAAAGAAACCCAATGCCTGCTAGCACGACCAAAGACAGAAGAAACAAATAGGCATCTCTGTAGAGTTTAAAATCAGTTGGCTTTGGATATAGTATGGAACGAACAAGCTGTCCCTTAGCAGTACTAAAGCCTAGAAATAAAAAAGTTATTGAAGGTATAACAAGAGCAAAGCAATTCAAATATATTAAAAACCTCAATGAAACCCTTAAGCTACTAATTTCATTAGACTGTTTCTCAATATACTTTAACAGATATTTTGCCTTACTGTAGTTAAGGTTCTTCAAAAATATGTGCACACCATACTAAGTGCTTCTCTCCAATGGCAAGGACATGCAGCTGATGCTTCTACAGCAGCAGTAAACCCTCAAATGGTTTGGCCTGGAAGAGTTTGTTGTACTGCATTTTGTCCCTTACAGTGCAAAGCTAGTGGGTATATTTATTAGTTGTCCAATTAAGCCAGTGCTTGCAAAAAGAAAATGAAGTTATTCATAGAGTCCGTCCAAACTTAAGTGACAAGTCTCTGTAAGTTCACAATGACATATGCACTAACATACCCATGAACTGAGTTTCAGGAGAAAAAAAAAAATTAATACATTCAGTTCATCAGTATATTACATGTATTTCAGCTCGAACACCAAACATTTTGTGTTAAAGGTTTAACTCTGAAGAGTGCTGTAAGCACAGTTCCAGAAGATCAATCTTATATTCCGATTTAAGACAAGATCAAGACAACATGTCTTTGCATACAATCATATGTAGTTCAGCTCTCCTAGAATTCTTTTGAGGACTAAATTGTCTAGTATCTTCAATTTTTTGCATCTTCTCCCTCAGATAAAGGGATTTTTACTTGTGTGTCACTAGGTAAGAATTACTTTAGTTCTTACTATCACACACCTTAGGAGTGAGACACTACAAGTGCTGTGATATCTATCCAGTTCTGTGGAGTGGGAAATGCCCTACTTGCCTAAAAGTTGTTCCTGTAAACCAAACAGGAGAATAGAGAGATTTTACACCCCTTTGCTCCTCTCTCTCTATGTAGACATAGCAGGAAAAGTGTACTTGTCCATACGTAAAATCTGAACATGGCCCACGGAGATAAATTCATCCTGCTTACAACACAGGTGCTAACTCTGACCTGTCATGGGCAGAGAACAGATTAAAAAGATAACTCTAGATGTCAGGGCAGTAAAGAATCCATGTGTTGAGTCTTTCTGCAGAACAGAAAAAATAAGTCTTCTGCAGTTCATTTCTGTTGCTGTAGGGAGTGTGTTCAAGAGAAAGGAAATACTTTTCTCTGAGAAAAAAAAATTGACTAATGAAAGCTTCTACAAAGACAACAGATTTAATTTAAAAAAAAAAATCAGAATATTTACTGCTAAAACAGACTAAAAGAAGGTAAAGACACCAGAAAAAGAAGAGGCTAATTAGGATGAAGTTATCAGAAAACTTGCTTTAAGTAGTGTGCTAGTCCATGTAGTCAAATTTATTCTATCCAGTTTTACTGTAGCTTGATTATAGCTTACATTCCTCTATTTTGTGGTGGTTTTCTTAAGATCATCTTTGTAAAGCAGAATCCTCCAACTACACCAGTCTCTGCAATTTTCTGCAATAGAGTATCTGTATTATCTAAAACCAAACCTTTAACATATTAGTATGACAAAGCACCTCTGTAGAAAGGGCTAGATCAAATGCAGTTTCTAAGCAAATGTTATGTGCTTTGACAAAACCATGGGCAAAGAAAACCATTTGACATTGTCAGTGATTCCAGTAAAATAAGCCATTCCTCACTACCCACCCAATCTAATCGCATGGCAAACCTTTTCAAAGAGACTCACGTAGTTCAACCAACACACTGCATGGAAGACACCTAAAGGACTTCAAAACACATTCAGCTAAGTTTTAAACTGATGCTAAATACTGATTCACTGTCTTGCTTGCCATTTGATACTCTCCAGGCCATTATCTAGTTCTATTATTGTTGTAGACGTTTATGAAATTAATTTGGGGTACACTCATTTATCCAAGCTTAGCAATGTTCAACACAATATTCCAAAGTATAAGTTAACAGGTGATAAACTCAACAATCGATACCTGTTCTCACTACTAGAGCTTTGACCAATTCTCCAGTATAAAAACGGGTTTGAATTACATTGGTTCCACAGAATAAAGTATGCCGTTTATGCACTTCCGGACTGTATATTTCATCTCCCATTGCTTTTGGATATTCCGAAGGATTTGGCAGATTAATCTTTGTGACAGGAACACTTTCACCTTAAAGGGAGAAAGAGTGTCTAAGCAAGATCAAATAACAATATACATTTTCTTCCTTCACAACTTGCAGTATAACAATACAAATCTCAATTCATCAGCACAAAAGCAGACTTGAGGAGAAAGTACCTTCTTTTCAGCATGTTACTAGGTAGTCTCTCACCTATTAGTCTCAGCTCACCAGATTCCTTATCCAAATCCTATTTAGCTCTATTTGTTATTCACCAATACAGGTTTTGTACCTCTTTCTTCAAATCACACTGGTGTAAAATACAGCTTATTGAAAGAAAACAGGATAAACATCCTTCTGCTGCTGCAAGGCATCACTCCATCTTTACTCAGAGAAACTAGAGAACAGATTTCTTCAGCTTCAGCTCCCTTGATAACTGAGTACTCTCAAGCTTGGGCTGCAATCAATTTATCTGTTGCTAGCAGCAGCAGCAAGAGGTTTAAGTATATTCAAAGAATTTAACATGATAAAATACACAAACATGCAGTCATGACTTGAGATAATAATTCCTGGTTTTAAATACAGCAGAACACTCACTACCCGTATTCATGGAAGCAGCTAAGAAGTCTGGGCAAAAGAAGTATGAAGGAACATACTGCAGAACTCAATCTGCACTGAAAACACCAAATCAAGAAGCAGGGAGAGAAGCTATCAAGAAGAAAGCTTTTCAACAAGAAACCACAATTCATTTTTGGAGTTGCCAAGCAGTATCAGGTAGCTGTTGCAGGTAAGCAGAACACAAGCACATAAGTACTTAGAAGCATATGTAAATTCGAGAACATACACATTTCACACAAAATAAACATCCACTTCTGCTAGAACATACTGCAACTTAAGCATGCACACAGGTATAAACTAATGCATTCAGCCAAACAAAACTGTGTCAAGTTTACTTTACCTGTTAACATACTTTCATTTACAATGCAAGTACCACTGAGAAGTACAGCATCACAGGGCATAATTGTCCCATTAGATGGAATCAACATGGTATCTCCAGGCACAAGGTCGGTGGAAAGGATTTCTTCTATTTCTGAGCGTTAAAACACAGACAAGTTTACTTGAAAATAGCCATCACCTACAAAACCCCATAAAGATCCTCACAGCCAAGAACCTTGTGGCGACAACTGAGATTATACTCTGTTCTACTGATGGCATTACGAAAGGTTTTTTAAAACAGAAAATTCCACTGCAGATTAAATTGTAGATCACCAGGATATAGTTCATCATCACAAATGAAAGGAAACAAGGTTGCACAAAAGGTTATTAACAATCAGCTACAGTATAACATCCGTATAAAGATACAAGTCAAATACAAATGCATGTCTTACAAAACAGTATCACACTACAACCTAACCATCTTCAACTGCTGTGGTATCCAAATAAGCAAAAGGCCAGAAATCAATCTGCAGTCCCTGCTGGGTAACAAATTGTAATGGAAACCTAATGCATGCACATCTTTTAAGCTGAGAAAGAAACTACAGTGACAGTTACATATGGTAGGTATGTTAGTGTATGTGGTAGATAATGAGAAACAAGAATAGGACAAACACCTAGTCTAGAACAAACCTGATACTTGCCAAGAATACCATCCACAAGGATAAGCCTGAACATATTATTATCCAATCTAAATTCCCCGTGGCAACTTCTCCTTTCCCCCATACAATTTTGCTAAGAAATCAAGAATTTCAAGGTGATCAAAGAAAGAACAGATGCACACCAACTTTACACTCACTGTTAATGGACAATTTAAACTCAGCTTTCCAAATAGCCTGTGAAATTTACCTTCGTTTCCTCTGCAGACAGAAACCCTTACAATGCTGTGAGCTGCTACCATGTCATGTAACATAACATATTGCTGCAAACAGGAGAAAACAGTTTATTATTTAAAAGCACAGCTTGTCTTCTTCTATATGCACATTCTATTTCTACAAACCAAAGTGATCAGATTCTTCACCAACATTCTTTTACAACAAAATGCTATTCAAAACATTCTCTTGAACATACTTTAGGAAACTTATGGGTAAATAGTTTGCATCAGTCTGTACAGGTTCCTACTTTTAACAGCTTTCTGGAAACAAACATACACTGCCAGGCAAAATGCTACAAACATTTGGTCATTAACACACGTAAGTAAAAACTGCAGTAGTAGTATGACCGCGGATTAAGGTAAGAGGGTTTTTTTTTTTGTCTCTGGTCTGAATTCAGATTGCAATTTAAGGATAATTACTACTTTGATTACCACCAGCTACAGCTAAGTCTACAGAAACAAATGCAACACCAATTTAACAATCCACACATCTGGCTGGTGCTCAATTGTGTTAGACTTTTTCAAACAGAAGAAAACAATGCAAGATGGAATCACTACTGTCAATATGACTTAGCATATAAACTTGTGCCTGGGTTTTATTTAAGTGAGGTAGCATTTCTGTTATCTGAGGTCAACTTACTGATTCAACAGCATGGAAAGTGAGCAGAGACAGGTCTTGAGGAAAAATGCAAGTCCGAATTCTTTCAGCTCAAAAAGGGAAACCTTGTAACAATATTCTACCTGTATACCTCTAAAAAATTCTTCAAGATTTGTAGGCAATTTCATATCAAAATAAACCAATCAGTAAAAAGCTGAAAAGATACACCTTTTTTCTTTGAACTTACCTTTCTAACAGTGTAGAGTGAACTAACAATGGATATTACAGACATGATCACAATTGCTAATGCATAGTAGTGATATTCATCAGTGATCCACAATATCACACTGAACAACTGAAAAATGTAAAAAGGGTTGAGAACCTAGAAGAGTGACAGAATATTACAGTTACACCACAGGGTCACATGCATTTCCCATCAGAACAGTCAAAAATCATTCTCCTCCTCCATGAAGGAGATAAAAAAAATCATGCGTGAAGAACTGAGAGATTTGCCTGTTTTGCCAAACTATCCCTCTTTTACACTACTCCCTCAACCCCTCAACAGCACAGTTCTTACTAGAATATGCAAATACATACATTTAAATATGCGTCAGAGCAAAATAGTAAGTACATCTGATGCACCTTAAGTTGCAATTCTTAAATTAAGTTGGATCTTATTATCTAATTCTTAACAATAAATGTCCCGACACTTGAAGTTCTACCTCTGTTACTTCAGGTTGGAGAGTTTCTTTGTTTAAAAGTTCCTATCATACATTATTATACCATGTGGATAACAAGTCAATTATGCAAATCCACCTTATACACGGAAAAAAGAAATTAAACTGAACAGTCCAACAAAAGTTTATGCAAGAACATGTTTGATTTGTTGTGTATGTTGTCATGTATAATCCCAGGGATGATCATGGAGAACATAATTAGTCACTTTATGATTGAAATTGACAATAAAACACAAATAAGACCCATGCCCTCTCAAACAATTTTGACCCATTTTCCTAACATCTTTGCTAAGGCACCAAGTCATGAACTCTGAAGAGCTTACAGCTAAGGCCTCTTAAGTTTGGAGAGCTCTAAGATAAAGGTCAGTATAATTTTTTTTTTTACAGTGCTGGGCTCTGGAGGAAAGCTTCTGGTTTACATTATTATTTGAAGATCAGTTCAAAAGTCATTGTATTTAAAGTAATAATTAAAGATACACTTTTTTTTTTATTTGTTAAAGATCTTACCTCCTTAATCAAAAGCTTAAAAATGGAAGGCACTTTCACAGCAATTTCATTTACTCCATAGAATGCTTTTCTGGATTACAAAAGAAAAATATAAAAAAAAGGTTAAATTTTTATTAGAAATATTATTGACTTCAAAGCAATTCCATTAATATGAGAAAGAATAAAATATTACTTTATCTGTGGCCCTTTTTATTTATCATTGTTTCAAAATGTGTTTATCTGAAAACATTTACCCGGTGAGATGTTCAAATACAGAGATAATTATTTTATACTTCAATTTAAACTGTAACTTAATTTTTAGGTTCTTTCATAACATAATTTCCCTATAAACTGCATGTAGGTGCAATGTTAAACATGCCAGTATGGGGTTTGCATTAACTTAAGCTCAAACAAGTGTTAACTCTTATCCTGCAGTAAGACACCGTTTTTGTAGTTCTGTATCTTAATTTTATTCTCAGCATGAAGAAAGGCAAATCATAGAGGAGGGGGGAAGGAGACAAGAAACAAACCTCTGATGGGATTTGAGATATATACTTATGCCACTTGAGGGTGAGTTATGTGGAAAATACTACAGTTTTCTTTTCATCAACCACCAAATTTCACCATATACCTGTGATGTGGTAGAAAACATAACTGCTTGCTGTTCTTTATGTACACTCATTTTATTTCAAAATGATAAGTAGCAAATACAATTTCAGAAATATATTTTGAATTACTTTAAGTTCCAATTCCCATGGTCAGTGTAGTTTGAAGAAAATTAAGTCAACACATTACCTGAGTCTATTTCCTACTCAGTGTATAAGTAAGAAACACAAGAATTTCATACATCTAACAGCCTTTAAAGGAAGCATAAAGCCTGTCTATAAACAGTAATCACTCAATTGCCCTCTAGTTTTGCTGACACTTTGAGCATAGGTAATGGAATTAAAACAATTATTCCCTCAAATATTGTAATATTACCTGTAATCATGCATTCCCTTTGTCAGTCCTGTGCTGTATTCGTTATGAATTGAAGAACATAACGTAGATTCATCCAGACCTCTAAGTAAAGGAAAAAGTCAATGAGTTAAGAAACGTGACATTTAAAAGTAACTCAAAAGGGCCAGGTCTTTGCTAAGAGTTACACTGTATTATAAAAAAACCAAAGTCTATTGATTAATGTTTTTCTAGCTATTTTGGTTGCAACTGCAGATACCAATGAGGTGTTAAAAGCAGTCCTCTTGCTGTCATGTCTTACTCTTCCTCTGTCATATTAATCAATTTATCAAATAAATCTATACTGAGACTATATTACAATACCCTACTATCAAAATTTTATCCATGACTAGGGAAAGTATGGTTTACATTTTAATTACTTCTTTATCACTGGAAGATTTATCTTCACAGGACTTCTCTACATGCTGTGGGAGCAAATACTGTAATTAAGTAGATCTGCAGATAAGCAAGCACACCTGAAACATCATTATGTTTACAACTATGGGATCATTTCAACTACCAAACTCAGTTAATCAAGACATACCATGCCCAATAGCCAGGGATTTCTACTGGACATGCTTTGGATGCACACGAAAATATCATTACCTTCCAAAGGCCTTCCAAGATGGCAAAACCAGCACCATTGAACACAAGTCTTTTTTATACTGGGTATCTAATAAGTTATCTACTAAAAAAGATTCTGGTATGTCCCAGTAAAGAAAAACCTCTCTATGGTACATATATAGTAACAATTATTTCCATTTGCTAGGAGAGAGGGAAAGTTTTAAACAACTCACTAGTACAAAGGCTAGGACCATGTTTCTGCCAACTTCTGGTAAAGAACACGTGAAAATGTCAATGTGTTAATTTGGCCACAGGTTTACAGGGTTTCACTAAAAATTTTCAAGTTCAAAGATCTTTAAATCATGATTTTTCAATGAAGAAATATTCAATTCTCTGTTAATAACTGTGCCTTTCCTGCCATTCTATGCCAATTTTTCTTCCCCCTGCATAAAAGGAATGTAACAGTGTGTTTAAGAAGAGTCTCTAAAACTAAGTGCTTTATATGTAGATATGCATATCTATGTGCGTAATGTCCATGCAAATACAAAGCTTCTTGCAGGGTGCTATTTGCTTATTAGAGTACTATTACAGCACTGAATTCCCAGGGCATCTGAAAAAACCTGTGCGCACACAGTTTATTACATAAAACTCTCATCAACTCTGAGATTCAGTTGACACTAGCTAAAACAAAACAGACATACAAGGACAAAGGTGCATCCTCTTTGGCTGTGTGACCAAGTCTGATTTAGTTTAAGAACAATTACACTTGCATTTCCTGTGTTTAACAGAGTGATCTTAATATTACATTATTACAAAGAGAACAATGATCTGAAACTCAAGCTCTCATAACAGAATTAGTTGCCCAAGAAATCTTAATTTGCTTCCCTTGCATTATTCCAAGTCTTTAATTACGTGATCAAACTGTTCTGTCTCTGGATACTTGCATAATTAACTGCACAGAGTGACTCTATCTTCATGATGCAGTACTGTGCTTAGATCACAGCTATATCTGTGTTACTTGCCTTACAGATATTACTATGAAGCCTTCCAGTCTCATGTATTGCCTCTTTACAAATCTTAACTTTACTCTCTAAGATGTTATTAAGCAATACCAGTTTCTGGGTTTTACAGAAACTGAAGAGCATCAAGAAAAAGTACCTCAATCAGGGACAAAATTTTTAAGACTTCTTTTCAGAATATTTATCATTCATAAGTTCAGCTACTACTTTTCCAAACTCATGATCATTATACCCAATTCACTTTAGAGAAAATTTATAGCAAATGCTTCATTTGACCTTGCACAAAAGTGACTTCGTACTCTGCCAGTATCAGGTATGCCTCAGATCCAGCTGTTTCTACTCTTTATTATCCAACTGCTAAATAATGGCATCCAACTCATCTACAGTACCTGACTCAACAAGTGGTCTGGCTCAGTCACTGCTAACACATCAAACAAATGAAAGTTTGGCATATCAGCAAGAATGTGATTGAATAAATGGTCACATAACTTACAGGCATATCTGAGATTTTTCCAGGGCTTATGAATTGGCTGGGTTATCATAAGAGCATCAAAAGACACAGTCCAAGAGCCAGCAAATGCCAAGTTTCAAATCACTGTTTTAATACTAAGGAACAACATTTTTTCCTAAACACATGGAGCTGTATGATTTTTTTCCCCATACCTGTTCTTAGCATAAAAAAACACCCCCAAAACTATACTTGCAATCTCATCTGTGGGAAGCATTCCCTCTGAACAGTTTAAATTAGCAACACCATAGGCATGGAAACAGGACCCTGTAATGCGAAGTGACAAGTGCCCCTACCTGCACCACTGTAATTCATAGTAGGTTTAACATAAAAAATATGCGTACAAAGCTTTTATTTACACATGAACTAAGACATTTCCACCCATTCCCCCCTGCCATCAAGGGGGACTGATAAATTTTGTAACTGCTTGTATTATGATAATTTCTTTAAATTGTTTAAATACTATCTGCACATAGAAACAGATACAAAATATGTTTCTTCTTACAGAAACTCTGGCTATTGTTTTTTTTCCTTCAGTCACTGGTCATTTTTTTCTATATTTAGTGTTTGGACTTTTCCACATGACGGTTCAATGTAGTGAACATTGATTTAAGTTGAACAGGTTGATCTGAACATCTTATTTTAACAAGCAGTTGTCAAAACCAGAGAAACCTGCACTCATTTAACTTGTTAGCACTGAGAAGGTCTCATCAGTAGTATCACAGAAAAGAACTTTCTTCTTCAACCCTAACATAATGCAATGGTACTGCTGGATAAAAGAAAATACAGTGCACCACAGTCAGTGAGCACAGCTATTACTGCCCACCAAAAGACATTTTCTATCAATGCAAGAGACCTGATTTTGTTACCAAAGAATAAAAAAGAGGGATCAAATTCAGTTCAACTGTACTAAAATGTAACAGCAAACCTACACAAAGGTGACCAAAGTATTTGGAGAATTCCCCACTTCCTAAATACTCCCTTTAGGCCTAGCTCAGCAGCAATGTAAAAGATAAAATATATTCCATCAGAAGCGAAGTTTTTAAGAGTTTATAGGAGGAGAACTACTGTCTATCAACAGGTGCTTTGATTCTCAAATAACACTACAAGAACAGGCAAAAAGCCTGCACAGGCATGCAGCCTGTCACCTTAAACAAATCATGCTCAATAAAGGTAGATTAAACAAATACCCTCCTGTCAAAGGCACACCGAGTTAAAACCTCCCTGCTCTCACTATGGCTCAAGCAAAGACTCAGTGAGCTAAACCAGCTGGTTAGAATACAATACCAATTTTCACCATGTTCTTACACATGTGATAGTATTTTTTTTTTAAAAAAAGCAGTCTGAAGCACAACACAAAGAAAAAGGGATTCTTACCGTATAACATCAAAACTTTGAACTGAATCATTCCAGAAATACTTCATGCTGTGATGGGTGAAATAACGAATCTGCAGGACAACAGACATAGTTATTAAACCAGCAGCACTTAACACCTCTCTTCTCACTGACTTCATTCTGAACAGTGATACAAAGTAAATTTAGAAAAACTCCACTGAAAAATAAACACTTTTCTTTCAAAATAATCTTTCAAGCACTCCACAATATCCCGTAAAGGTTATTGAGGAAAAGATTTGCGCTCCACCCAAAGAATGAGTTAGCCTTTTAGACAAAAGCAGCAGCTCACGCATACTGTATTATGTATGTTTACTCTAGATACTACTTGAGATACTTTGAAAATTACCAACTGTAGTATTGCAGGTTTACTTACAGGCAAATACTTTTTCAAATCATTTTTATTCTCTTCTGCATCAGATTCACAGAAATGAACTGCATGGCCATTTGAAACCTTGTGTACAATAGGGCTGGGATTCTGTAAAGGATTGGCTCCCAAAGAAGGCATAATGCGAATCTTTGCACAAAACCATATCTTGAATTCATCCTTAAAAAGAGGGGGGAAAAATAAGCAGGTTCAAACAGCATTTAAACAGCATTTTACTACAACAGATGTAGCAAAATGTGTCAACAACAGATGACAGATTAACAGAGTCCATACATAACTACAAAAGATAGCCCCAAGTTAATACCAACTACCTTACGAATACATTTCGTTTCCACAATTCAAAAAGCATATTTTTTGTATTGGAAGATATATATATATATATTTTAACAATGAGTCTTGGTATTTGAATTTTTACATCTTTGGCCCTTCACAATTTAGCATATTTGTTCTGTGGTAGGAGGAACTATGGGATTCCTACGCATTCAGCTACACCCACCCAGCAACTTCAAATAACTGAGGACTTAACACAAGGGACTGCACACAGTAATTGTGCAGGAAGAAGATATACTGAAATCAAACCATACTTGGGGCCACAGTTACACTTTAATTCAAGAAACATACTTTTGCTGAACAGGGAGGGAAAACCAGATAACCATTTTATCAGGTTATATGAACAAGGTATCTGTTCTGTAACTTTTGATGACAACAGCATTCATGTACTTCTTAAAATCCAAAAGCAAACACTTTCTTTTTTGCTATGTCCTTTGCAAACAGCTGTCAGTCTTCCCACACAGGCAGCAAAGCTATACACAGCACCAAGGAGCACAATTCTGCAGTGCTGTAGAACTAAATCATGTCTACTCTGCAGAGAAGGATTTGTGCACTTCAGCAAGGAGCAAGAGGAATGCAAAACAGCTGCACACTGGGAGAAGCACACCCTCCTTTGACTTACAGTTGTTCTCAGCAGAACCACTTCACAGTCTTTAAGGGTAGTCCTTTTACATGTTGCTTTCACACGCCACTCAGGCATCCAGTAGAGGAGAAGGAGGAAAAAGCCACCAGAACAGATCACTCCTATAGCAACTAGCACCAACTTCCAGTAACACAGATCATAGCCATAGATCTCCTGCATTGAAACAGAGAAACAAATAACAAACAGTGATCCTCTTAATTACTCTGGCATGGGAAGACAACAACCTTTTTTCATAAAGTGTGGTATTTAAAGCAAATCAAATTTCAAAGCCATTTTCTCCTTTTTCTTTTCTGGGGGAAGAAAAGATTTAAAAAAATTAGTACATGATGGAATGGCAACAGAAAGGAACAGTTTTGCTCAATCAGAAATACAAACATAAGTAAAAGCCTGACAAAGGTAGAATATCCTATCTCCTCTCTACACTGCTCCTTACGTACTGAAGTTGCAACACAACCTGTCTTAACTCTAAGTGAACAACAAAATTTTTGGCCATGGCACAGCACAAGTCAGCTAAGCATTGAAGAACAAAAGCATATGTGGTTTTGTCAAATGTTGATTTTACCACATTATAGCATTTGGTTAGCTAGCATACATAGTGTTGAATTACTGGTGCTAGCTGAATTTCATACTTTCTAAACAAGTCTGTGAATATATTTATCAAACCCTACTTTTTACTAGAGAATTGGCTTACTCTGCCTGCCATTTAACAAGAAATGCTATTGTGAAACATCAGCAACTGCAAGTCACGCTGTCAAAGGTTCTGTAACT
Source organism: Psittacus erithacus (assembly GCA_009867235.2). NCBI lineage: Eukaryota > Metazoa > Chordata > Aves > Psittaciformes > Psittacidae > Psittacus > Psittacus erithacus. The sequence goes on along the minus strand of WYDI02165753.1, from coordinate 39,686 downwards.
TGCACAGCTGGAAAAATCCTCTTCTCCCATTAAAAAAACCCACAAAGTATTAAGTGTGCCTTGGTCAAAGGCATGTACAAACTTAACCTGATGACAGCCAGGAAGAGAAAATAATTCAGTGACTTCGTAGATGCTGTGTTACATTCCCGAGTTCCACATTACATCATTAGATTATATTTCCTGCTACAAAAGAGCAATGAAGTTTCCCACTGAGTCCCACCCACACTGTTCATATTGACAACATTTTGGGGGGCTTTTTTTTTGTACTTTTCATTAAACACTACTAGAAATTGTTTAAACTCCTTTCCTAAGAAAAGGCTTCTCAAAGTTTGTTTTGCAGCCTTCTCAGCTGACAAAAAGCAGAGACAAAACCCATTCTCTGCTATTTTCAAAACACTGTGGCCAGTATTCACTCCTTACCAATAAAAACAGGTGGGTGGAAGACAGTGTGAGAGGTCGATGCTTCTTTTGGGAAAAACAAATTATTTCCTCTAAAAAGCACTTATTTTTAGTGATCAGACCATCAGCATCTCAGTTTCAATTTTTGTTGTATGATGTATTTGCCTGCTCCCCATGCCAGAGCTGGTCTAGTGAAGAGCAGCTTTTCCTAGCAGCATGCACAAATACAGAACAAGGACTTCAATTCACAGGAATCTACCATGTTTTAAAACAAAAATCCCTACATACCCCAAATAGTTTCTGCTGTCCTTAAATGGACTGGCAATTTAAAGATCAGATGCCACTATCTCCCTGTTAAAGCTAACTGCTGCATCTCCCACAACAAACATTTGTAACATACCCCACTGAGAGAGAAAAATCAGGAAATGTGGGGGTTTTCACAGTATAAAAATAGATGAACAGAATTTATTACCATCTCATCTTCCTCTGCTTTATTGACAAACTTCTTTTCTTCTTTCTCCATGTTTAGGATGATATGGAACTTCACACCTTGAGATATGGAAGACATTTAACAGCAAAAGAATTAAAAATTGGAGCAACATTACTGGTTTTATACCCAAGTATTAAAAAACACTGACAACATATTAATATAGATCTTAAAACTGCACTGTAACTAGTTTCCGGTAGTAACAACCTGTGGAGCTTTAGTAAAGCTTTAAGACTGAACACTGGATGAGTACAAGTGAAATATTGCAGAAACAACAGGCTTTGAATCAGGGAAAAGAGCTGTACAAATACAACTTGGTTATATTCTACATGCAACAAACAATTCTTGGTACATTCTACAAACATCACAATAGAAATGTAAATTAAACCTGTTAAAAAAGCTCAAAAGTACATAAAGATTACACATTTCTATAATTCTATACTTAATAGCTCAAATCAGATGCTTTCAGAAGCCAGGCTATCCTCCAAGAAGAAAGGCACTGTACCCAAGATGCGCATGTCTCATATAAAAAAATCAGAAAAATAAGTACATGCTAAACAGTCTAGTCCCCAGTATTTCTAAATCAAGGCATGCTTAATGGTCAGTTACTCTTCTTGCTTCTTTCCAATACTTTTACCATTCAATTTGTATCCATGTTCATTGGTGTTCAGGGCTCATTTCTTACTGTCACCGGACTCCAGGTCAGATCCTCTCAATGCTAGCCTCTGAATCCATTCACTTATATTGAACAGCAATGACAACTTCAGAAGGACCTTCCTCCCAACTCCTGCAGCTTAACATCATCACACCCTCACATGCTTTCTGCAAGCTATCAATTAAAGCCAACAAATGAAGCAGGCACCCAACAGAACAGGTTTCTCCTGCTGCCGAAATCTGTTCTCCTGAGAAACCTATTCCCTCTGCTGAATAAAGTCCTAGTGGAAGAAACACATACTCGAAGCAATGAACTGCATCACAACAAAGGGCTGTCACAGGTGAAAAACTACTCAGCACTTCATAAATTGAGCGCTTGACACTCTCAATTTGTATGTTCTGTATGGAAGGAAGCTAATTTGGTAACAACTGTCTCCTTTGACAGAAACACTAGTTCACATGCTCCTTGCTTTAAGCTGAACATTTTTTGTTACTATCGAGTACTGAGCTATAAACACCTTTCTTCCTGCAAATTAATTTGGAAATTAAGCCAAAAGATATGTACCACTGATAGTTCCTTATCTGTTACACAAGTCATACGAGTTCTAGAACACATTTTTGTTTAAACTGCCGCTTTTCCTCACTAAACAACTTTTTATCCTGGAAAAGATATATATACAAGGAACTAGTTAAAATCTGCCCTAAACTTACACAGGATTGCTGAGAAAGCTCCTGGGAACAGTCTCTAAATTAATAACTTCAAGCAATTTTATGTACACCATACAAATCACATTTTCAATCAAGAAGTCATACAGCCAGAAAAAGTTTGTGTATTTACAGAATTATACTTCTAGCGCATTTCACAGCTCCATGACAGAATTGTTAGATTTATCATACTTGAATTAGTCTGCTCTTAAACAAACATGCATTTCCTCACTGTAGTGTACCACACTATTAAAAACAGTGCCTGCAGGCAAAACTCCAAATCTTGATGAACACACATAGCAACAACTGCATTGAGACAGGCAAGCACCAGGTGGCAAAAAAAATGCAAACAACTTCAAGATCAATAAAACTCAACTGAGATTTCCATGTGGCAAACACACCAGAACAGGCACTTTGTGGGACACGGCAGCAGCATGAGTGAGAAGTGCAGCTGCCTTCATTTAGGGCTGTTCCGCAGCTAAGGAGGAGCGGCAAGTTTTTGGTCTAAAGCAGCACAAAGGGAAATCTGAGAGCACCAGCAATAATTCCTGTGATTCAATGTGTACTTTGAAGAGCTGGGTAGAATCACACAGGGAATACACAAGCAGCATTAGGAAGCTATTTCTGACTCACATCATTAACTGCATCTGCATTATTTTATACAGACTCATTTACTGAGCAACCTTCAATTAACACACACATTCTCAATATTTCACATACTGCTTGTAATTTTCCATTTTAAACTCAACTGTCTAAACTTAGAAAAGAGATCTTTTCTTAGCTGATAGGTCATGAAAATTATTACTATTCAGCAACAAAGAACAGCAACCTTTCTCCAATCTTACCTCTTTTGACACATCATCACCCCAAACTCATCATCAAGAGTTCAAATGCACCACTGCTTTGGGTTTGTTTCTCACTGTCCTGTTTCTAAACTGTCAGCTGGGGGTTAAACACCACCACCACAGGCTCTACAGGGTTGCCCTCTTTGGAGGTGACTTCAGGCTGCTGAGTCAGACTGAAGAAATAAGTAGCAGCATCCAACCAATTCAGAAAAGACTTCAGTCATCTGCATTTGATCTTTACTTCCTTCTTTCTATAATATGGTGTGGAATTAAACATGACAATACTTAAAATACCTAATCAAATATTCAAAATTAATCAAACAGTTGATTAAGTATTTAAATATAAGCCTTGGACTTTTCAGACTACAAGGGAATATAGCATTTTACTAGTACTCAAAGTGGGGTTGAAATCCACTCAGAAGAAGCAACGTGAACTCAGGAATATTCAAGTACCAAGAGGGCTGCCATTCACCTCTCTCTGGCACAAGTTCCCAGAAGTGAATAGCTGGAGAAGTCCTTCCCCCTTTAGGAAACTGAAAATACCAACCAGAAAGCACTATTTAGTCTTTTTAAAGAGAGAGGCCAAACCCAATAGAAGTGGTGAAAGTTACTGTCACTCCACTTACGTAATTTTTTTTCATTGAGCTACTATTGCACAGCTAAGAGTTTTCTAGAGTCAGAAAAATAGGAAGTATCAAAAAGGTCTGTAAAAGAAATGCTGTTTTCCACTGAAACTAACAGAACAACTTAGGTATAAATTTAATGAATGGTACAGCAATCAGCTGAACAGTGTCTGAACTGCAAGTACTTGAAAGAACATAAATGTGACTCAGAAGCTTAAACAGTGAATCTGCCATGTGGAGAAAAAAAAGAAAAAAAAAAAAGGTATACCAAATTAAGTGCAACTGCATTTGCTATTTACCTGTGTCCAGAAGAGTATGTAGCTATGAGCAAGGCAGAACCTGCAATTCCAGATTTAAGCTGATATTATTTTGGAGCTAAAGTCCATCACAAATTGCATCACTGGAGAAATTACAGCAGTGTACACACCCTAAAACTACATGCATCCTGCACAATGAAGAGAGTGTTGAACCTCTTCCTCCACTAACATCTATTTATTAATCTATCCTGACTAAACCACCAAGATACCAAGCAGTTCTATCAAAATATTTATAGGCAATAAACATTTGCAGCAACATTATAAAATGTGCAAGTGAAATCCTGGCATATTTATTGAGGAAAATGTTGTAAAAGAGCTATAGTAAGTCTCAATCAGTATGCCTGAAGAGTTCTGCAAGCCACGCTTTCAAAGGACTATCCGATCTGAAGTCAGTTTTCTAATAGTTGGCATAATTAAGGAACTACTTCAGTGCAAATTTTACCCTTCAAGTTTGATTTGAGGGGCAAGAAGCAAAGAGATCTTCCCTCTGTTCTCTTCAACATTTGTCCCAAGACCATAATCCTTAAAAACCGATTCTGCTTTAGCAAAAATACACTGATGTCATCAGTTTATTCTTCCAGTTTTCCAACTTCACTGGAAATTTCATTTCAAGAGAAAAATCCCAAGGTCTGGAAAAATTACGGCTATGAAAGAAAAAACTTTTGGTATCTCCTGCAGTCACCATGTAATCTAAGTAGCAAGTTTCTCAGATGAAATTAGACTTTTAACAGCTCAAGACTTTAGTAAAATCCATGTACCATGCATTCAAAAAATCATCAAGCTGTTACATCTGCTTATGTTCTGTCATTGTTTGTCTGCTTAAAATATACAAGTAAATAAACTTACAAATTTGTATGCTAAACATCCCCTATTACTTTCAGATATTTGTAAAAATCCTGAGATAACTGAAAGAGTTTCTCTTACCAACAAGCAGTCCAGCAGCTGTCCTCTGCACTTACTTTTGTTATCATGAATTGGCGAGGCAGTTCTTAATAACTGAGCCCCTATCTACAAGGGAAGTCCTGACAAATGAACTATTTTGTCTAAAATCTAAAAAAAGTCTCCAAGGGCTTTTCAAACTATTATCAAAAGATTAACATATCAAAGAAAATTTGGCACTGCTTGGAATGCCTTTTTTTTTTTTTTTTTACCCTCTTCCCTCCAGGGTGGCTGAACAATTGCAAGACTGTGGCCAGGCTGGTGCGGAGGCTGCACTTCCAGGCATCAGCCACCCAGTCCAGCTCCTTCTATTCAAACCACAAATGCCTCACCAGGAGCCTGCAGACAGTTTCAGGTCTGTGCACGAGTCCTGATACTATCTGTCCAGCTAAAATCATGTATGCTTCTGACCAAACCCTTCCACGTATTTACAGCTGTTGTGAGTGAAGACAACAACATTCATTTTGAGGAACTAACCAATGATACAGGTGGCAGTTAATACACACATTTCTCATTCCAGCATTTTGCAATTTATCACAGAGCATAATAAAACAATCACACCAAATCAGACGATCTTTAGAGATCAAGCGCTACAAAGCTAAAAAAGGGAACTTGGTCACTACCCAAATGTTACAGAAACAAGTTTCTTTTCTATACAAGACAAAGATCAACCAGCACTGCTTTGATAAGAACATAAAAGGCAGACAAAAAAGATCTAGCAAATCAGACAGGAGAAGCAAGAGACATCCATGAGAAACAAAAAATTCAAAAACCACCTATGCGCAAGGATTAATACAAGTCATTCCTTCCATATCATTTAATGATAGTGATCCCTATGTAATCACTGTCATTAAATAAACCAAGCACCAACTTCTACAGGAAGAGAATTAAGACCAAAATACCTGACTGACCTGTCTGAAAAAAAGATCATGGTATAGAACAAATGTGAATCATATCCCTGAAAACTCTTCAAGTGCCTAAATGACCAGTCTGGCTCTCCTTGGTCCAAAAGGGAACATTGTTACTTTAAAACACTACTGAAAGACTGAAAAATCTTTTCCAGAACTCATTTACAACAAATACATGCTTCATTAAGAGATACTTCGCAGAGCTCTGGAGTTGAAAATAAAAGTTTCTAAATAGCTTGATGTCATTACAAGTCTTTCAGATTTCTGAATTTAAAAATATCTTGAGCAGTCTTAACTGCAGATTATTGCACAGCAGGCAGATATCATCTTCAGCTGTATCCTCACTAGCAGTGAAAACACAGAAAAACTCTGTTTTGTTTTGAAGCTAGAAAGCCAAACATTATTTCTGTCATTCAGAAATTAAACATTTCTGCATTTAAGAGCCATACTTCCATCCCTTTATCACAAAAAGGAATCAACCTTGCAAGGTAACAGACCTTAGAAAGGCAACTTTTACCACCAGAGTTTACTCTCACTGCAGTAACATGTGACTCCCACACATCAAGAGCAGTTACTGAACCGTCAGCTTTTTTCAGGCATTATGGTAAAGCTTTCCAGCATTCATGCGATGGACATGCAGGAGGTAAGCAATTCCTTTACATACACAAAACAGAAACTAATGCTCAATCTCTGCCATACTAGCAGTTACAAAATTAAAAGTTGAAGTACTCACAATAGAAGAGCAGTAATAGGCCAGGAAGTGATATGAATGTATCTTCCGAGAATGCATTCAGTTTCAAAATACATCCAATTTCTTAGGAAAGATGAAAATACAGCTGACCATTAGCAGAAGAGGATGGCAGTTAATTTTACAAAGCAACTGACAGGAAAAGTGTATTCCTTTGCTCTGCCACAGAAGCCAGCTTTCCACATCACTCTACAAAGGCTGTGTATCACGTGTTGCACAGGAGCACCTTGCACATCCAAGGACATAGTAATTTGAAAGACAGTTCTGTATTTGTACCTCAGGTCAAATGCCAAAAGATGCTCTGAATATTAAGTGTATTTCGAAATTTCAGTGTTATGCCTGTATGCATACAAAAGTACTTCTTATTTAATTACCAATGAAAATGCTTTGTCAAAATTATTCCGTAAAGATTAAAAACTTTTTTCCCCCAGACTACAGAAACATTTCTCAGGAGAAAACACCCCAAACAAACGAACAAGCAAAAACCACACACAGACAAACAAAACAAACACCCCAGTTCTTGACCTAAGATCTCCTTTGCCATCCTGCTAATGAGACCTCCTGATATGCATAACACTGGGCAGCACTGACCATGAAAAGTTCCATTCAATACATCACTTTCAATGCATGTGTAATATTTAACCTGATATCAGAATTGCCAGCATTCGAGGAAAGACATTCTAGGTAAAGCGTAAGAGGCTATGCTCTAGAGAAAACACTTTTAAATGGCGCTATAAAAATAAAAGGAAAAGTCTTATCAGCTATTACTACTTCAGCTTGCAGCTGCTGCCCATGCCAACTGCCAATGAGTTCCTCATACAATACCTGAAAAGCTAAATCTGCAACACTAAATTTAAAATGGGTTATACCAATAAATAAATGGACAAGCATACAAGGCTAAGATGATGCGAGGATTAAAAAACAAAAAAATAGAGCACATTCTTCTCAAACGGCATCACATAACATGCTGCACACGTTAAAAATCACCAAATAAAGCAAACTTGAACAGAATATTTCAAACTTTTAAAAGCTGAAACCAAAGCTTCTACCCACAGTGTCTTGTACTTAGGTACTGTGTTTATTTCCCAGTTCTTGTCTTTTATGTAAGAGATCCTGCTTCAGCATCTATAATACACTATCTCCTACGATTTCTCCACTGGCTGCTTTCAAAACATACTGACAGAACCTGCAGCCACTCAAAACTGAAAAAGGACCATTTTTAAGTAGACTTGCAGTTAAAAACTAGGAATATTTTACGGGTTCTAAGAACACCCTGCTAAATTCCACATTATGACAACTTGCCTCCAAACAGTCTGTTACCAGGATTCATCATCCCTCCCTCACTACCCTCAGTATCTTCCCAAAGGAAAGAGTTTCCAAAGTTCCTTCTCAGCATTTTTGCTTCTCTGATGTGCACCACTTGCAGAGACAGCTTCCACTTAAGTATCTAAGAACACAGGCACGACTTTTGGCAGACGGGATTACATTACACCCTGATCTCAGAGGGATTCCACACATCTGAGCTGCAGCACAACGCTAGAGACTTCTCACACCACCCAGCAAGCCTAACACCACGTGCAAGAGCCTGTCGTTACCTGCTCCCAAAACATAAAAGCCGTGTCACTCAAATACCACTTCAAAACTGAAACAGATCACTTCACACCTGATATACAATTTAGCCAAAAGTCTTGAGATATCACATTTTATGACCATGAAAACCAAAGGTTATCACATTCTACTTCAACATACACTATGAGCTTACACTTGTAGGTTAAATTTATTTATAATGTTTTTGGTATTATTTTAACATAACCATATTTTTTTATAGTCTACATTACAAACGCAAAAGATATCTTCCTTGAGAGGCACACTCTCCTTAAGAAGCATGCTCAATCTAAGAAATGCACATTACATGGATGTAATTTATAGTTCTCAAATAGGTTGCACGTAAGCCCTTGAATACAAAATTATCCGCATAATGTATAATAAATGTTTGAGTAAGACATACAAGCTAAAAGAACTATGGAAGAACAAAAATCCTCCAGCTACATTTTGAAAGGAGTTAAGGTTGTAACTTGTACTACAAACAAAGCTTAACACTTTAGTCAAGTAACCAAGCTCTAACAATAAGAATGACATAATAGTTTAATGAATACATGGAAATTTTACAAGTACACGAGCTAAATTTTAACAAAGCCCTCCACTCAATACCTATTTTATCACTTCCCATCTTGGGTTTTCTGTTATAATACAAGCTTTTGTTTCTGTGCTTAGGCCTAAGGAAGACCATTGTATCCAACAATCACCAAACCAAAATTGTATTTACATTTGTAGAGTGTATTCTTTGTAAAGTATACTTTTTGCAGGCTGTAATAGCAATTGCAATGTTTATAGTAGAATACATGCTACAGTAAGGAAAGATAATTCTACATCTAACAATAAACCCCATATCGCAATTCATCATAACAAAGTCCTACAGCCAACACTATACTCAGAACTTAATTTCTAACTGTTTTTCAGATCATTATTTTCAGACCACTCAAAAATTTGTTAATATGACAGTACCTGCACAGTTGAAGATGCATCGGAAGAGAATTTAAGCTAGTGGTCATATCAAGGACAACTAGTCAAGCGCTTCGCCACCTAACCTTCCCCACATCTCATTTATCTTACCTTTGAGCAGAAGCTATTTATATTAATGAAAATTTTCAACTGATAGATCAAGCACCAAAAGTTAGAATTGCCCAAAGCTTGTTCCTACTCTCAGGCACATAGAAATACTGTCCCTCCTTGTTTCCTTTTTATTTTTCTGGGTGCCCTACCTGGCTGCTATGAAGGAAAGATGACCTGTCCCACAGTGAGGGAATCCAATAAAGCATACATTTATTTTAGATGCTTATTGTTTCTTTCCTCTCTTGAAGAGTATACCAGACATTTGGGTTAGAATTCACAGACTTTGACAACAGGAACAGTGAAACATTTTATTTATTCTTGGAAGAGAAAGTTAAAACTCTTTCAAATACATTGAGTATTTGAAAAGGCATGGCACCATTACACCCAGAGCGAGTTTTCAGTAGCTGAGTTCTGAAGCTATTTCCAAAAAGACGTTCCTTTCTCACATGGGCTGTGAACTCTACTCAGTCCTTCTATTTTATTAAATAACTGAGACTATTATGGTTAGATAATGGAGATGGCAAAGGTGCCCCATTCCAGCACCAAGAGAACCACAAATATTCCAGTGGAGAATTGGGAGTCTGAAGACCCAGATCCAGTAACAATGGGTCCTTTCAAGGAAGCATTTCCCCTCAGGGGCTATGCCAAGAGCCCAACCTTTCCTGTGTGGTGGCTGCCTCATTGTGAGATGTAGAGTATCTGCTTCCTGGGATATATTTGCTTTTGTAGTATGGATGCTCAGTAAAAAGAGGCAATGACTTTTTTTCCTCTTCCTCTAAATTCTTGGAAAATATTTTTTAGGTTAACATAAGAACATTTCAATCAAATTTCTGTTTGCCTACAAGGAAATCATCAAGCACAACCAGAACAATCATAAGAGATGAACTTTCCTCTGAAGTTTAGACATTTAACTTCTGTTTCCTCAAAAGTACACATGGTTGGCATACAGATATGAGAACAGCACAGTTCCAGAACCAGTCATACTCTACAGAAGCAATCTGCTTCAGTGTCTCTTTTCTTTCCCATCCTAAGTATGACTGAGTACCTTTTGTTACCTTCAGCTGAGCACTGAGACAATGCTGCAGTATTTCTTTACACTGTCTTGAAGACATGATGTAAAACTTAAAGTTCAACTATATGACTACTAAATGCACACACATAGAGCATCTTCCAGATTAACAGAAAGAACGCCAAACTGTACTCAGTTCTAAAACTTTACTCGGTAAGAAGTCCTATACATGCAAATAGGTTAAACTTCACCACTCAAAACTAGGATTTCTAAAGCTTACAGAAAGTACAATTTTTTTAAACAGTCACAATAAATTGATACAAATTGACACAGTCACCTAGAAAGGCTTCAAGGAAACAACTCTCTCCATGGGCACAACCAACCCATCAACCAATAGAAATACTATGCATGACAGAAATTGCTAAAACTCTAAATATATAACACTAAAAATTACAAGTTAAAAGGTTGTATCAAAGAATTTAACACAACTTAAGATGTCAAGCAATTTATTTGCCTTGATGAAATTCTAACTGAATATTTGCAGATTTTTCTGTTGCTTAAGTTTCATTCAGAGACCAGGCTGCTGTAGATGATTTTCTTATGCACAGAAATTTAAGCAACAGGACTGATTAGCTTCTAAAAATGATTAATTTACTCTCAGAACTATCATATGAGGTTAAGATGAGAAAAACAAAGGGGAAAAGTTTCACTCTACGTCCATGAACAGAAGTTTGACAAAGACAAGAGGACAACAGAGGTACAGGACTGTTTTAATTTAACTCAATTCCTGCATGCTTGTAATGTAAACTTTGGCCCACATCCATCTAGCTATTATGTCTCAGACATTCAGAGCAGTCCTACAAGCCCAGAAGAGCTTTATCAATTTAGTGAATAGTTAACCCTCAGAGAACAACTTCTACAATCCACAGCATTAAATGAACTCACAGCAGCCTGCTACAATACATTTCATCATCGCCTTAAATAGCACAGTCTAAATGACACTTTGCAGAGCTTGTGTACCTCTTGAGAATCATTTCCACACCATCAGCAGTGGGAGACATCTTTTGTATAATAAAAACAGACTGCAATAATATGACATGTCACCCCCCTTCAATTGCTGCAATCTTATCAGTAGTGATGATAGTCAGGAAACGCCTTCAGAGTAGCTTCTCTCAGTGAGTAATAGGTTTTAGCTTCCAATCCATTTACAATTAACTTTTATCCTATGCACTTACATAAAAGCAAAAATTCTCTTTTAACATTTAATGTCTAGGGCAATATTTATGTCTGCATTTCAGCTACATTTTTTAGCTTTTTTTTTTCCTTTCTTAGCTTATAAACCTTTTTATAATAGTATTAAGAGATGTAACTGTATCCATCTTGCCTAAGGAGAAAAGGAAGTTCTTAAAACCAAGAGTGAAATGTTGTAAGCAAGTGCACTAAAGGTACAATAAAGAAACAGTCTTTCCTCAAGCACTAACTGAAATATCACCACTGTCTAGCCAAATACTCAGAAATAGCCTCTTTTCAGATAACCCTGGTCTAGATACTCTAACTCAGATTTCCCCCACCAGCCTTGCTTTTTCATAAATCTTAGGTGACAACAGGTCAGTTTTCTAAAGCACTGTTAAGGACTGCCACTATCCTCCATATACATTAACAGAGTAAGTTGCTTTTACTCTCTACCCTTCGAATGAAATTAACAGAAGAATAGGAAGCCTGGCTGAAGGCTAACAGAGCAAGAAAGTAACAGTCCCCAAAAGGTCAGATCAAATGTGCACTTAGCCCAGCATCCTGAAGAGCAGCAACCATGGAGGTGAAGTTGTATAATGACACTTCCCAGTAGACTCTCTCCAATCCCAGTGACTTGCAGTTCAAGAGCTTTGTAAGCCAAGTACAGTATCATCTTATTTCACACTAAGTGGATTTTTCCCTCATCTTTTAAGTTATTTTGGGGCACATTTTAAGCTTGCCAACATCCTGCAAACAGCATCTGAGTTTGTGGGGAAGGATTTTAACTGTTCATCTACTAGTTTCAGCTGAATCCTTCTACTTCTTGTATTTGAAGGGGCAGTAAAGACAAGCCTTATTTACTCCCCACTGCCACCTGTGATTCTTTTATAAACTGTTTTATCCCATACCCTTCAATGCTCTCCTCTCCATGCAGAAACAACAGCTTCCCTTACAGAGGTCACTTCATATTTCTGGTCATCCTTGTCAGCACCTTTCACAATTCTGCTATGTATCTTTCTTACAATGTCTCATCCCCCCATAAGAATTTGCACTTGGCAAATAACACACCAATGCCACAAATAAATTAGAAAATAGTACACTACTCAAATAGCTAATCAAGATTAAGAAACAAACAAATACAACTCCACAAAACAAACAAAAACAAACAAACAAAAAACCCCACACAAACATTTTTCAAATAGCAGAACTGTGTGTTTTCTGTCATACATACTCTACTCTTTACTCATACACTGACTCTTTACAGGTGCATGGAAGGCAACCTCCAGAGGTCTCTTCCAACCTCAACCATCCTGTGAGTCTGTGATTCCGCTTATACCCAGTACATTTTCATAAAAGAACTGTGGTGGCTCACAAGATGAGAGATTTAAGCCAAACATTTAATGAGTTTTCATAAGTCATCAAGGAATTAAACTGGCAGTTACTAAATTCCTCCTCATCAAGTCCTGGATCCCTGAGATGTCTCTAGGAAACGCTAAGTTCCAATTAGGACTATCCCTACATGCCATTTCTGATGAGCACAAGTCTTCCTCGATTTCTGGTTTACAGGATGAAGTCAATGCTTCTACTCCACATGGTGCCACTGCACCCAAATCCCTACGTGCACCTTACACTTTGAACCCCACAGTAAAGAGATCAAGCGCAGATCAAAGAATGTATCTGAAAACACTTCAAACACAAAGCAAGCAATTTTTCAGCCTAGCTTTCTACACAAGAAGTGGGGGTGGACATTAACAGATCACGTAAGTGACCACAGGGCACCTCTGTCAAAGTTGACACTTCACCCTGAAGCTTCAACTGAATCATAAGACTTAAGCATACATTGAACCCCTTGCAGAGGTTCTGCAGAGTCCTCAAATTCATATAATCCTTACAGAAACTACAGCAGCGTAGCCCAATTCCAAAAGCAGTAGGCTTCAGCCAGAATACCTTAGCAAACCACTGTGATCAATAGTTAGAAATCCACACATGCAATTTTCCAACAGACATTAATTTAACTCCCATTTTACCTGCAAACATATTGAATATGTTCATTTACTAAGGCAGAACACAAAAACTTACGAAAGACCCAACTAAAAACACTATCAATCACAATGCACTGTATGAATATACACTTGGAATTCTCCTTGACCACAGCACTCAGGAAAGCAATTCACAAGCAATTTACCTGAATGAAAACAAAATCAAAAAGGTTTTGAAAAAGACTGAAGCTCTGAACATTACCTTACTTCTAAAGAACATCAGGAAGGGAATTGGCCACAAGTTTCTGTATCTGTACTACCTTTCAAGGTGATGTAATAAGTATCAAGACAAATTTCTTAGCTGTATTTAATAGATACACTATCACACTTTCAAAATTAAAGAGATATTAACTTCACTAAAATGAAAATTAGCATCTAAGGAATGACGATGTTCCCTGATGAAGGCATAATTATAAAAAACACACTTCAGGAATCCAGCAAAGGTAAGATGGGAGGACAGAGTGAAACACCAAGCAGATGATACACCACAAAACACTGTCTCATGAACTTAGCAAACTCAACTGCCTAGATATAGCTCAATGTCCACAATACAAAATTACAGTCTCCAAGAAAATGAGTTTTATCAAAAGTGAACTACTTCAGTTTAGCAATAAGTCATCAGAAAGCATTTTCTCAGGGTGCACACCAAAATAATCTCAACCTGATGGAGATTTTGTTGACAGTAGCTGTAGGTGTAAAGGGTTTTGGGCTCAGCCAGAACATTCTGGAATCGGCCAGAACATTCTGGGCTCAGCCCACGCATAGAGAGGAGTGGCCAACCAGAGGGCAACATACAGTGGCCAATCGGAGGGTGGCAATGTTCGAGTCCAGCCAATCCTGTTAGTAGCTTGTGCGCATGAACAAAGGTGTAGTCTACATAAACTGTGTAACCACCAGTAAAAGGGTCTCCAACAGTAAAGAAGTCTTTGGCATGAAACCCTGCTGGAGTCCATGTCTTCAATCTCCACAAGTAGCTAATCAACCAGTACAATCACTGTCTGACTACAGTCAATGTAAGTTCTCCTATCACATCCATCAATGTTACACATAACAAGTGTTACCTGACTTCAGCTGGACAGATAATTATGGCATTTAATGTATTACTGCTTCCCAGACACTTATGCCATCAGAAGATGACTGCTAGCAGAAGAAACTGAGGCACTCTACCTCTGTTCCACATGCAAGACACAGACTACACAAATTAAAAATACTTTGCACTGAAACCTGAGCAAAACATTCCTATGATCCATTCTTCCTGTGTGGAGCAGCCACCTCCAGCAAAGAGATAGCAGCAATTTAATGCACCAGATGATCACTACCAAAATGACCACAGCCTAAAAACTGGGGTTACAAATGCTATTAGCATACCAATGCCAGCTTAAGGCACAGAAGTCCTTCATAACACATGCTCAGAATGCAATTATGCCAACAGTGTTGCTACTGACAAAAGCTGTCTCTAGGGAAAAAGATGCTACTGGATAAAGGCTGGCACAGGGAAGAACACTATGAGGATACCTACATTTGCATGCCATAGAGTAAAGACTGTCAAGCTGACAAGACCGTAAGTTACTTTGCATTGTGCTTTCCCCTTACAAAAGGCATACAGTTTGTGTGGTGAAAGATTATGTGTGCTCCTACATTTTTGTCTGTTTATTACTAAAGTAAAGCTATTTCTGTTGGAAAAAGACATACATAGTCATAAGAAAATACGATTTATATTGCAAACCAAAAAATAAAATTTGTAGATGAACTTAGGAAGTCAAGAGCCCAAGTACACTTTCAACCAACAGAGACTGCAGAGTGGTGGTTTTCCAAGCGCTTCTGTTTGCTCGCACATTACATCTGTATCTGCTCCAAACACATACCCTTCATCATGGGTTGATCACATGCTTTATCCAAGCACTAGGCAACTGTTGGTGCAGTACAACTGTACAGAACAACAAACAGGCAAAAACTGTGTTTCACCCATACACTGTTGGCATTTAAAGCCTGACTGTCCAAAATGGAGTCAACATGATCACTCCTTCTCACACCACAAGTCTTCAGTATTGCCAGCATTAAGGCTCAGGAGACTGCCTCCAGCAATAAAGCATGGCAATGATGAAAAAAAACAAAACAAAACAAAACATCAATGTCAAGACCCTCTCCTGAAAGACGATTTAACTTTTCTGTGTCCCTCGACAAATGGACTGAATTCATGTCTCATCATGTCCTACAAATGGACTGACTAACCCTATCTTCATAGAGTTAATCCAAAGAACACTCTCTGCAAGACTGCACATTTGACAACTCTTATGTTCCTGTTTGAATTACCAGTTGGTCTGAAAAGAACTTTTTGCTGGCTTGTCAGATCTGGAGCACTGCTGTAGCGACAGAAGCATCAGTTTCAGACAGCAGCACCCTCAGCCAAAGCCTGCTCAAGCCAAGGGAACACCTTTTGAATTCACTGGGCTTTGGATCAAGCCTTTGCAACTTAGTGACAACTTAGTGGCAGATATGTTAAGATCCTCCACTCCTCTAAGATAAAAACAGTTCCCCTTTTGAGAAACGCAAATAAGACTATCCCTCTGCTCAGAGAAAATATTCTCTAGCAATTCAGCAGTAATAGGACTTTCAGGCAATTAATCTGTACCCCAAAGTCATGCAGCTCAATAAATTACTTGGTGAAGGTAAAGTCAAGCAGGTAATGCAATGTAACTGCCAACACACCACACAATCTCCACACTGGAGGCCAGCCCATACCTACATCATTGAACTTTCAGCTTTTGCCATCTACTACTGCATTAAACGGATTCTCCAGAAGATAAGCTCTCACTATTGTTGACGTTAAATGTTGTAGCAGATCTAAAAGCCAGAGTTCACAAGGGTAACTGTGCTTTTCTTCATTGATTTGGAGACATGGTATGACAGCAAAATGCACAGATTAATTTAAATGCTTCCACACATTCCAGTAATCTTACAAATCAATCACTGAAATCAAAGGAACAGTTGGATCAGTTGTTCCGTCATGCAGTGTACTGCAGGCAATCAAAAGCAATTATAAAAATGCATGAAAATAATGATGCATAAAATAACATGGCTATACTCGCAGCTGGACTTTCAACTTTGAAATCTGTCTGTCCTCACTCTGGCTCCCTGTACTGTTGAAAATATCAAAGTATATGTTCTTCAAAAGATCTTCAAAGCCAAAGGTGGACCTTTTTAAGCATGGATCAGAGACATTAGGATTACCACCTGAAGCTACTAACATTACTAAAATTACTGAAAATTCCTCGTTGTTTTGTTACACTGAAGTTACACCACATTGCCCATGTGGACATATGGATGTCTCATATGGACGTCCACTGTGGAGGTTTAGAACATCCTGACGGCGTAAGAAAACCTGCTCCATTCACAAAAGGCAGCATCCCAGAGAAAATAGTAACACCCAGAACACCATATGTTTCCAAACTCACGTAAGTACCACAGTCTAGTCATTTCAACCTGTGCAATGTTTGAACTCACAAGATGTGACCAAGGGATGGACAAAAAGAATCCAGTGTATTCCCTCTCCCTGGCCCAAACTTGACATAAACTAAAACAAGAATCATATCAAATGAGATGAAAGAGACATCAATAGAGAGTTCAGTCTATTCTCCAACCTAAACCAAATATACCAGTCTTTCTCAATACACAAACTTGTTCTTCATAGCCACCAATGAAAGACCTCGTAAAGTACTAATCTTACTGTGAGAAACTTGAAAGCTTAATTGGCATTTTCCTTGATGAAGCTTAATCTCATTTCAACCTGCCCATCATGGTCACTGAAAATAGCATTTCCTTCTTACAAATCTTTCAAATACTTGAAATCTCTTACATTCCACTTAACTTCCTCATCTCTTGCCAAAATAACTCAGATTTTCTTCCATCTTTTTGAAGTTGTTTCTTCAAACTGATCACTTGCATCTCTCTCTTTTGAACTCTTTCAGCTAGTCCAAATTCTTCTTGAATTTCAGCACCCAAAAGAGACGCTGTCTTTTGAGAGTATACCAACAGCAAATAAAGACGACAGATTTAAACCTTACATCTCTCAGACAATACTCCCATTTAAACATCCCAGTAAGATATTTTCCTTTTCTGCAAACAGCATGACACTGACTCATGTTCAACTTGTGATCCAGTACACCCCCACGTCCTTTTTCTAGTACTTAACCAGCTATTCTTCACCCTGCATTTGCACAGCTGATAATGCCTGCCTAAGTGCAGTACTCTGCATTTCTCCCTATTGCATGCTATCCTATTTTTTAGATCATTTTGAACTCTCATCATGTCCTACAACACATAGTCCCCAAGAATTTAATAAGCACATTTAATCAGTCAGTTGTCTCATGCTTTCACTGAAGGCAACCTGACCCAGGACAGAGCCCTTAACATAACCTCTCATTTCAACACTGAATCATTAACTACCGTTCCCTGAACAGAACCATCTACCCAATTTTGCACATTTCCTAGACTGCTTTCCCCAGATCATGTCTCAATTCACTTATGAGGCTATTAAAATGTGGAAAACTTATTCAGTCAATTAATCAGGAGACAAGATTTCCACTGCTTCTGCCATAGCAGCAAAACCTTCTGCTCTGCAGTAAAAAGGTATTATACTTGGGATGCAGTTTTCCCACAAATCAGTTCATGCTGTTGTTCTTTTTGTAGTTATCTTCCAAGCACTTGAAAACCAAGTGTTTGCTTATTAATCTCAACTGATGGAAAAAACTGAAATAAAGTGAACTGTCAGACTTCAACTCAGCTCTCTCCCACAGTTCTCTGAAGACACCCTTTGTCAGTCTTCTAGTACTTCTGAGTATTTTTAGGTAATATTTTTGCATGTTTTGAGCTGTTCTGAGAACTGTACAGTGAAGCTTATCAGGGCCAGCTGATGCAGGAACATCTAGAGGAAATACACTCCAGTGCAAAATACCACCTCACACAAGAATAAAAAGATTAAGCATCTGCATGACACCTGTTAAAGGAAACAAGCAAAAGAGGCACCAAGCACTTTCTGTAGATATATATGTTCTCCATTAAATCTAGAGAGACATTTCCCAATCTTCCTCCTGCTATTAATGCACTTCTACAGGAACCTTGCTAGCTTTTATGCCTCTTCCTAGTTGCAATTCCATGTGCACTTTAGCTTTTCCAATATCTGCCTCTACTGTTCTTCAATACATGCTCTTCATAACATGACTTAAATTCAAGCACTATGTATATTTTTTTCTTGCATCCAAAGTAAAGCTCATAATCTAAGTTGATCCTACCACTCTATTTCTCAAAAGCATTCCCATTTTGCTTTTCTGTCTCCTACCCTTTATAAGTATCACGAGCTTTGATTTCATAGCTGTTGCCATGCATCACCTCTCATTTTGACATCCTCTAGCTAGAATAAAATCTAAGAGTTGCCGCTTTTCTAGCTGTAGGTACATTATAAACTGAAAATGTCACAATCACATAGCTTTGACAAAGGTCAAAAAAGAAAGTCAAGTATTTTGATTTTTAAAGATGGTCTTTTGATCTTAAATACAACATAAAGTATCAATCAAAGTAGAAATGGACATGCTACCATTTTCAGTAACTGGTCCTCTTTCAAAGACCTGGTTTAAGATGAACAATGTAAAGCCACAATTCTAATAAACCAGAAGCATGAAAAAATGGGCTAAGTTCTTTCAAATGAAAAATAGACAATGAAAGAACAAAAATAAAGAATGAATGCAAAATGCCACTAATTCTGATAAGACTGATAGGATTCTGAACATACACCGCACCACTTCAGAGCAAGCAGCTAGACCCCATGGCCATGAAGACTTCTTCCCAACCCAAGCGCAGCACTCCATTCAGATGGTGCTGAAGTTACATACTTCAGAAAAGGAGTAGTAAGATGCAGCACATTAAATTTTTGTGTGGATCACATCCAAAACTCCTGAAAAGTAACCGCGAATCACCCATCCTTCTTTTATTTAAATCTGCCTTTCAGCTACCAAAGATTAAAGTTTATCTTTTTTCCATCAGAAATAAAGCCGTCAGACTTGAGGCTATAATACAACTACAGTTCACTACAAACTAAAGTTTTGTTCTCCACTAAGCAGATTATTTAACAAAGGAAATAGCTTTTTTTATGAATGAAAACTATTTTTAGCTCATTGTCTAACAGTGAAAGGGAAACACTTTGGCATTACTGTTATTTTACAATATCTTGTTAAATGTCTAATTGGGAAATTAGGATCTTTGGAACTTGGACTGAGTTTGTACAAACATCCCCATGTTAGACATAACCAGATCCAAGCATTAGTTAGAATGCTGGGGTTTTTTTCGCTATTGAAAGAACACAAAACCTACTAATTTGCAAAATGCTGTGCCTACAGACCCAAAGCAAGCTTGGCCATACTAGATGACATGCTGTAGAGACTGGTAATCCCTGCCCGAAAAAGCATACATTTAAGTACACACTTCATTCTTCAGTGCAAGTGTTTAAGCTGTTCAAAAAGTGAGTCTAACCAGACTGCAGGTACATTTCTACACCACACTGATACTGTTTGAGCATTGAGAAAATTAAATTTAAGGAAGCCCTTTAGTTAATTCTCCCAAAACTCTGAGTTTTGGAAATTAGACAAAATGACTTTGCTTCACAAAGTATTAACGGAATGAAACCCCTTCGCTCCATGCCAGCTACCAACAGGTTCACACCAGACAGACATTGAATAAGGGAAGTGTTAGAACAGTTTCCCCTGGCCTGCTACTAAAAGATGCTTAAGTGTACCACTCAGACATTTTTCATACCAGAAGTAGTAATTCCTGCAACAGACCTTGGAGAAACTAAGTCAAAGTAATCCACTGTTGGTACTTTACAGAAATAATTCAAACAGTACCTGAAGGTTTCCAGAAAAAAGAACAAGAGTGCAATGGTTAAGATGCTTAACAAAAAACTGGCCTTTCCATGACAGTTTCCAATTCTAGTACAGATTTCCTCCATGGTCTGGGCAACCCACTTGGACCTGGCTTTAACAATGAAAAGGTATTTTACTCCCACAGAATAAATGGAATTTGTCTCCATACCACTGAAAATTTGTGTCTTGCTGACTGTTTTATACTCCACACAGAAGACAGTGAGGAACTACCTCTTTGAAGCAAATGAGCAAATTCAATCCGAGGGCTCCACGTAAATAGAGACTCTTTTCTTTGTTTTTAAAAATAATTTATTAGGATCCCAGCAAAACAGCTTGTCTGATGCATCAGGCCTCTCACATGGCACACTACCAGAAGACTGAATTACAAAGTTTCTCAGTCATACTCAGCCATCACGATGCAACTTCCCTCCCTGCTACACAGTCCCCATGCTCCCTTGCCAACACTGAAAGTTGCCTTACCAGGCAGCTAGAACCTTTCATCCCTCTCTTCAGATTAGAAATGAATCAGTGCCTGCCCGAATCATCAAGTCCTCCCTAGAGGAGAAGGGGATGAACGAATACCAAAAAGACACTTCATTCTAGAAGACAAGTAACAAAGAAATTAAAGGGTGAGAGCATGCTGAGCTCGAAGTCTAGAGAGCACTACTGGAAGACACGAAAACCAGCACCACTGCTCCAGGGAGCTATCTGGGAAGGCAGCAGCAGCTGTCCAGCACCTCTGCCAGAGACAGCGTCTGCAGAATTGCTCAGATCGCTTTCACTGCTTTCTCCTCCTTGCGGCAGGGACAGACAGTTTTGGCCACATCCAAAGTTAACAAGGTGCCTCTTATCCATTTTCTGAAGCCCTTTAAAAGCCAACTTTGGAGCACAATAGTTTTTCCTAGCTGATCTAGGCACTCACACTGGAACATTTCATGCTGCCAGAAGCCAGTGCTCTTCCTCACGGGTCACTACACCAACAATTCACATTTTTATTTCACCAAGCCATCTTAACAATAAGTTTCTCAGAAGTGTTAAGTCAGTCCCAGTAAATTTCCAAGTCAATTCTACAGTTCAAAGTTTTCACAGTACATCTTTAAACTCTGTAAAATTGTTTTTGTAATTAGCCAGTGAGAAAAAGCAGCTCACAAACCCAGCAGTACGTAACCCCTACTGTCATGCTACGCACAACACAAACGCTTCCTTGGTATAAGTGTAGTCAAGATCTACTGCTGCCACCTGTGACACTGCTACGGGGACACTAAGTTTATGAGGGCCTGACTTACAGTATAGAATATATCTAAATAATGCCCCCCCAAAAAAGATGTTTTTCCGCACGTTCGAAAAAATCAGTATTCTACAGAAGGTAACAGCATTGTCAGCTTTTCTTCAATGAAAGGTAACAGTGACTCAGATATGAAGGAAATGATGGCATCAAAATACAGCTAACCTGTCTGTAGAGCCAGTGTGCGGACAAATCTCATACATACAACGACTGAGTCAGCTACAATAAAAAAAAAAAATACAGTTAGAGGAATGAATAGACAAATTGAAACTTAATCTTAATTGCCCTGGCTAAGAAAATACCATACAGTCCTAGTGAATGTGGACAGCAAAGGGAACATGTTAATGAATTATAAAACTGGAACAAAATTCTGAGCAAGCTCAGATGAAGTGGAAGCAGTCAGTCAGCATGGCCAGACAACCACGAGCATTCACATAACAACAGTTTAGACTTAACCACCTCCCGCTGCTGGAGGCTATGCTATCTTAGCTGAGGGAGACAACAGCTTCTTGAAGGGCTCCAAAAAAGCATCATCGAACCACAGCACCTACAGGGAAATGCAGCTCCAGGGAAGGAGGTAAGCCAGAGCACCAGTGGTAGC
The DNA here is from genome assembly GCA_009867235.2 of Psittacus erithacus. NCBI lineage: Eukaryota > Metazoa > Chordata > Aves > Psittaciformes > Psittacidae > Psittacus > Psittacus erithacus. The sequence continues at coordinate 17,307 of WYDI02165753.1, read as the reverse complement.
AGCAAGCTTTAAAGCCTGTATTGCAGACAGTCAAGTTATTCGTTGTCAGTACCAGTGCAGTTTTAAAACTGTCATGTCAATTCCGTTTAAATTCTCAGTGTTTAAATCACTTAGTAGTTGTTTATCCCTGAAAAAGCATAAACAGGCCTCCCCTTTGAGATGATGCAGGGACTGCCAGTGTGAGATCACCATCTCCACAGCTCGGCTGACAGAAACCCCTCTATAAACTCTGCCAACAGCAGCAAAGCACACCGACTCATCTGCTGAAAAACGGGTGAGTCGCATTGAGCCCTCATCCTGAACTCTAGTGGTAAAGTTTCTGGTACACGATCACTAACGCTTCCCACCGACCCCGCCACTACAAAACGCACGAAAGTATGCCCGAGCAGCAAACACTCCAAGCGCGGCTGCGTGGCAACCACAGCCCGCAGGCGAGACTGGGAGCAGGGCAGAGCGGACGGAAAAAACACAATCGCTCTGTTGCCCAAGTGCTGAAGGCGCCGCCGTGAGCCCGGGGCAAACCGGCGCTGCTGACGGGAAGCCGAGTGGCGGGCGGGGAGGGGGAACCACCGGGCTGCGGGAAGCGCCGCACGTGTCCGGACCCCAGAGGCCGGGAGACCCCGGGCAGCCGCCACACGCTCGCAGCCACACGCCCGCTCGCTCCCAAGAGGCGGGGGCTGCCCCGGGCACTGGACCCGCTCTGCGCTGATCACGGCATCAGCCCCGACACGACCTCTGCGCCCGAGCCGGACCGCCCCGCGGGGACCGCTGCGCACAGAGGAGAGGCCGGCACGGCTGAAGGGCGCTACGGCCGGAGGAGCGGCCACGCCGAGCCTGAGGCCGCGGGAGCTGCGGGCGTCGCCGGAGACCCGGCCCGGCGCGGCCCGCGGACCCACCCTCACCCGCCGGGCCGGGTCCGCCGCCCCACGGCCCCACTCACCGGCGGCGCCCTCAGCTGAGCCCCATGCCGGCGGGGCGGGCGCGGGACCGGGACCGGAGCGGGACCGGCTCTCCCCCGCCCCACCCCGCCCGCCCAGCGGCGCGCCCGCGGCTGCCTCGTGAGGCGCAACCGGATCCGCCGCCAACCGGCTCCACGCGCCGGCCGCGCTGGGCGGGGGCAGGGAGGGGCACGGAAGTGACGTCACCGCGGCACGCTCCCCCTCCCCGATTGTCACGCGCCGGAAGAGCGGGGCGCCGCGCGACACCGGGGCTGGGCGGGGCCTCGGGTGAGAGGGGGCGGGAGGGGAGCCCTTGTGGGTGCCCGGTTACGGGACGGGACGGGACGGGGTTGTTATGGGGGGTCTATGGGGCAGCGGCGCCTGGGGACAGGGATGCGAGTCCCTGTGGGGCAGGCCTGGGGGTCCCTGGGGACCCGGCAGGTGGGGCAGTGCCAGAGACCTGGGGGTCTCAGCCGGGAATGGCAGCGGGCGTTGGGTTACGCTTCAGGGTAGGAGCAAAGGCTCTCCGTGTGCTGGCTGTGGAGTGTTCTGCAGGCAGTGCGGGGCTGGACGTCGCCCTAAAAGCCACAGGGCAGACATCCCCATGGAGTCTGGGGCCTACACCTGAGTTACCCCCAGACCTCAGCTGCCATGCGGAGGCGAGCGGCACTGCAGGGGTGAACGGGCAAAACCTTCAAAGCCTGTGTTGGAGGAACTGACCGAGTCCACCACGGGCATTCACATCATGGCGGGTTTGATAGCCAACCGCAGGGCCCAAAGGAGCAAGCCGCTACATATATGACCACCATATGTTATACAGTGGTGAGAGGCTAGGGATCAGCTCAGGGAAACTTCCCTATAAAAGAGGAGTGTTCCCTGTGGAGCATCACAGCAGAGGCACCACCCGCAGATGAGCTCCCTCGCAGACCCCATGCCAAGGGTGGGACACAACCCAGCTCTCCCAGTTTAACAAAGCCAGCTGGCCACTCAGCTCCTCTTCCCCTCAGCCCAACAGGAGTGCCAAGAGGCCTTTCCACAGCGCCGCTGTCCAATATACACCCACTTTTAATAGCCCGTCTCTGCTTCTGTCAACCACCTTTGCCATCTGGTAATGATAGGCTTGTCTGGAAATGCAATGGTGTCCAAGGAACGTGCCCAGCACTCAGCTGCCTGTTATTTGCCTCCTCTCCCATGTCACTGCTCTCCATGGCGTGCTCAGCTGGGACTTGGGTGTGCACAGCCCTCAGTGCCTCTCAGAAACCATATAGAACATGCTTTGAAATGCCCAGCCAAGAAATCCCTTTGGAGCAGCATGCTGGACAGCCTCTCTGTTACTGTCCCACCAACTTGGGCATCTCTCCAAACGCTAGATCACAAATTATTTTTACTACTTTCAGGTAACCTATAATCAGTATTGTAGGGGCAAGAAGTGTGTGACTTCACTAAACATACCTTTAGGATGACAGGTATGTTAAACCCAGCTGGCAACTAAGGACCATACAGCTGAAAGCAAGACACAGTTTAAGTTTCCAGATGCATCAGTTAAAAGAGTTTGAAGAGCACTGTAAATCATTTAGGGGATTTGTAAACAACAATACGGTCAATATTTATTTTCACATAGTACTATTTTTTTTCCCAATAGCTCTCCACTACTGCAGATTGAGGGGGCCTTTGACCATTACATCTCATTGCATGCAACCCCAGCAGCAACTGAACAGGGACTACATCTGTCTGGCATAGCAGCCTCGCTCTTGGCTTCCCACAGAAACTCCTGTGACCCCACAGCTCCGGGTGAGTCAGCCCAGCACAGGGATCCAGCAGGAAACTGCCAGGAATAAAAAGAAAAGAAAAGGCACAGTTTTCTGTTGGCCCAGCGAGTTGAACTAATTCACAGGGCATGCATGTGACCACTACTTATGGGAATGGGAGAAAAAGGAGAAACAAAACTGCCTCTTTTGGCATCCATCCACAGATTAGGCATAATACTGACTCAAACCAGAATGGAGATCTCCCTCTCTCTTAAAAATAAAAATATAATTAAAACCATCTATTTTCTGTTAGTGTGTTAACTCTTAAACTGTCACAGTTTGTGTTGACTGCACATTTCATCAACCTGCTTACCACTTTTGCCCAAGGCTGGCATCAGTCTGAGCCAGAATTCAGTTCCTATTTACCTGGGCTACATCAGTTACTGGGTTTTATATAATGATTCAGCAGTTACTTCCTCTGATTTTCTGGAAATTCAGCAATGCAATATTTGCTAAGAAATGAGTACTAAGGTTTTGGCGATCTGAGGCAATTGTTAAAACAATTTTGTATGCAAGTTTTAAAGATGGGTATTAACTGGTGGTTTTCATTCACTGTGGTTATACATGCTAGACAAAAATGAAATATGGGGACATTGTTCTGTCCCTTTGCCAAATGAAGAACAGAAAATATCACTAATAATTTCAGGCTTGGTTTTTTGTTTGTTTGTTTTGTTTTCTTACTGAATTGTTCTTGGTTTTGTCTAACATCCAACCTAAATCACTGTTAGAATTTTCTTTGTATGTATCTCAAGGAAACGTTGCTTAGGCACATATATTTTCAGAGTTTCCCTAATTTATTACCCCTGTTTGCAAAGTGTTGATCTACCTATTGATATCAGCTTCCAAATTTCCACCTACGTAGTCTTTATTGTTGCCTATACATCCCCTTTTGAGCAGGATGTTTTGTTTCATCTTAAAACCAGAAAAGCCTCCTTTGATGACGTTGAAATTGACAGCATTTGAGTCATCTAATAACACATTGGTGAAGAACTCTTCCAATTTCCATTTGGATCATGCTGAAGTATTTCCTCAGGCTTACTTTTGCTTGTAACTGCTTTCAGCCTTGCAAACTTAGCAGCAGTGTCCCCAGTAGAGTCACACCAAGGCAGGGAGATTGAAATGGGTACCATTTCTCCTGGGTATTGTGGAAAGAGAAAAACAGAGAAACACAGGCAAAACACTTAAGCAGAGGGAGCAGACAGCCATACAAACCTAGAAACATGACTGTGATGAGAAGACAAGGAAATTTTTCTTTTTTTCTTTTTTTTTTTTTTTTACTTGGTGTTGGCTGTTAAAAAGAGCCTACCATATGACTCAAAGGAAACATGTTATTATTAGTGCTATTAAACAGACACTTTAATACTGTTATTCTCTATTAGTAAAAAGATTTGTTTTAATACATACATTTCTTTGTTCTTCATCAAAATTCCTTTAGTCATTTTCAATTAAATATTAATTTCTCATCACATCTTTCAAACCATTGCATACATGTGTAAGACATATTCTAATGTATTGTCTTTATCCCCATTGGAAGGCTTCTCTTAACACCTTGACATGGCTTAACCCAGCCATCAACTAAGTACCACAGAGGTGCCCGCTCACTCCTCCCCTCCATGGTGGGGTAGGGAGGAGAATCAGAAAAAATTTAAATTTTTATCTTATCAGAGGCAAGAATAGTTTAATAATTGAAACAAAGTAAAATATAATAATAATAATAATAAAGAAGAAAAGAGAGAAAGGAATAAAATCCAAGAAACACAAATGATGCATAATACAATTGCTCACCACCCACTGACCAATGCCCATCCCATCCCTGAGCAGAGATTGGCGGCTCCTGGCCGACTCCCGCCAGTTTATATACTGGGCATGACATGCTGTGGTATGGAATATCCCTTTGGCTAGTTTGGGTCATCTGTCCTGGCTGTGCTGCCTCCTGGCTTCTTCTCCTCACTGGCAGAGCATGGGGAACTGAGGAGTCATTAATTAAGAGTAAGCACTGCTTCACAACAACTAAAACATTGGTGTGTTATTCTTATACTAAATACAAACACAGCCCTATACCAACTACTAAGGAAAAAAGTTAACTCTATCCCAGCCAAAGCAAGGACAGTAGCCACTTCTTATTCCATACTCTGTACATCATGCCAGGTACCACACTTTCCAATACACCATCATCTTTCCTGTCTTTTGATACGTATACACAGATGTCATTCTCTTAGTCTATGGATCACCCCTATAAAAGTCCATTGAGCTCACTCAGTCCATGACTTTGGGGTCCGTCTGTCATAACAGTTTTTCAAGGCAGGAGAGATGGTGTGTGTTGTTGGACTGTTGCATGCTGAAGCCAGTTCTGATTCCATCAGTGCTATGCCTGCTTGGTTTCATCAAATTTCATTCTTCATTAATGTGATGACCAAAAGGGAGTCGGGTTCAGGTCCTCAAATCTGGAGCGGTGGAGACAGGCACCATGAGGCGCCTAGTGAGGTGATGGGTGTATACTTGCTATAGAAGTGATAATATACAGTGTTACATAGCTATTAACATCGTACAGTTTAACTCATTGGCTTTTGTCACCAAAAATAAAATCCCCTTAAAGTACACATCAGATTTTCCCATCCTCCTGCATTACCCACCAAGTGCACCCAGGTCCTTGAACAGAAACAATCCCAAAAGGAGTTTGCATTTATCTGAGGAAGGAACAACCCAGACTGGTTTCCTAGCATATCCTTTACGTGCACTGCAGGATCTCTTTCCTCTTCTACAGTACATGAAAGTTTTAACTGGGCAGAGCCAGTGCAATTGGCAGATCCTGGATACTTTACCGCAGTCCACTTGCCTGGGTGACATATAAAAACTTCCTTGAAAAGATACCTTTCCTTCATGCTTGAAAGGAGTTACCTTCAGAGGCTGAGGACTTCTATCCCTCTTCCAATCACCTTGTCAATGCCCCCTTTCCTAGCAAGTGATCCTAGCTGCTTGGCTTCCCTATCCTCTAATTCCAAGCTACTAGCCCCATTCTCCCAGCATAGGAGCAGCCTGGTGATAATGTCCTCACCTGGATGATGGCTAATATTGTTTTGCATATCTTGCAGCTCACTCAGGGATATGGATTGAGAGGTTACCTCTTGTTCTGCCTTCTCCTCCTTTTCGAGCAATGAACTTGCTTCATCCTCCTTCACTAAGGGAGATGTCTTTTGTGTCCATTTCTTCTCATGCATAGGGGTGACTGATACCAACACAGATTAGTTCTCTAGTTCAGTAGCATCACCCCTCACCAGGGTCTGAGCAGTTGTAGTGCTTGTTGCTGGGGTTTGAGTAGACACAATGCTTGTCTCAGGGATTAAAGCAGCCACAATGCTTGTCACTGGAGTTTGAGTAGCTGCAGTGCTTGTCACAGGGATGGAAGCAGCCAAAACCAGGATGCATCTAATTGCTCTCCTTTTTCAGCTACTGGCAAATCTGAATTAGTTTATTGCTTTACAAGCCTCAAACCATGCAGGCTTTTTTAATCCAGAGATTAGTTTTGTTGTTGGCACAGTCTTTCCACCTGTCTCATTAAGCGGTTTCTCAGCAGCTTTCCAGCTCTCTTGGTGTCATTCTGGTTTGTACTGCTGGAAGTGCCTGGCAACCCCTGCTCTTCTGCAGCATCACTGGTTGCACCTTCTCTAGAGATGGGATGTGTCACAGGGCATCAAGAGTTATTGCTAGATATATACCTAGAAATCATCGTGCTTGGTGCTTTTAAAACATAGAGTAGTTCAACCTGGTAGAAACAAGAAAAAAAAAAATTAGAAGAGAAACAACAGGTTTTTAGTGTTTAGTTCACCTTAGTGAACTGGTTAAGAGGAGGAAGTGAGCCACAGCACACATTCTAGCACTGTCACTGCTCCTGGAAACGTTACTGCCATTCACAGCCAGTGTAATTCCTCGCTTTGCTTAGTAACATGGGAGCAGGCAAGCATCTCAGACCTTGAGGACAGGAGGAGAAGTAAGTCTTGCGCCTTTCTTAACAAGCTTCCCATGGCTATTTTGATTTCATAGTTACGTACATTCCACCTGAACTGAGTGTAGGTCTCACAATAAAACTTATTAACTCATTTACAACTTCCTGTGACTAGAACACTTCTCACGTGTGACATTTCTCAATTGCTCCCTCCCATCACCTTTTCCCCAGTGTCAAGGGTGTACACTGTTTTCCGTGTCCAGCTTTGCCTCACCAAGCCTTGCACTCTGTCAGGCAAGGCACAGATGTGCTGAATGATGCTCGTTAGGTGCATGTGCATTTAATGAGTCTCAGACTGACTAATCACATTTTATGTGCTTTTTCTCTCTGACTGTATCCACTGTTATCTCTTTTCTTAAACTGTAAATCCTTCAGGGCAGAGACCAGCTTTGTTATCTGTTGCACATTACCTAGCTAATGGGGGTCAAGAATTTTACATGCTTTGGCAGTAAACAGCATAAATATAATTTTGCTTTAAGAATATTTGCAAAGTTTTTCTCCTTTGCACATGATTTTTAAATCAGCCAGGACAAGAACTTATCTGGAGATCACATTTGTGTACAAAATCTATCTTGAGCAAAAACTAGGACATCCAAGTAGCAGAGAAAATAAATCAAAACCTGCTGTTTATTTATTCAGTCTCTTTAATGTGTCTGTATTAGCATGTTCCACCCTGCCTTTTCTAGTAGGGCTGTATAAATACATGCCTTAGCTCAGAGGAGGTTATGGGCCCACCTCCACAGTGCACAGGCACCTAGCTGGCCACATCTGATGCCAGATGCTGCAAGCACGCCTCTGCTACCCCTGTGCCACCAAGCCCCTCCCCCCGGGACAGCTGTGGGGTCTCCTATGAGACATTTCTGGCCTTGTTTGCTTGACTTTCCTGGCAAAGAAGGCAAAGGATCCCTACTATGCTTAGAAGATGAAGTCCCCCTGGCCCATTCTCCCTAATCCCCAAACGTTCTTTGGCAAATAAAAAGAGCTCCATAAGAAAAGGAGCTGGGAGTGGATAAGGCTCTATGCCTTCCCTGAGTCACAGAGGGGAAGGAATTGGCTGTGGGTGGACATGACATTCCTCCTCCTCCCCTTACGTGTTTTCCCTGACCTCAGTTGCTCACAGGTTCTGCCAGTTGAGATTTTCAGGCTCAGTAGGTTGGCAACAGCAACACTGAGCTGGGCTCTCAGACACAGGCATTGTGTCCTATGGGATCTGCATGGGAACATCTAACTCTTGAACGGAGTGTCAGAGCTCATGAGCACACAGACAGGTATATGGTGACCCATGAAATGGTTGTTAACAATCTGCAGTTACAGTTTCACTCTTCAAGAAGATGATTCATATGCAGTTGAAAGCCACAAGTCTTAAAAGGTCTCTTTTGAAAGCTGTTTAAACTGCTTTGACAAGTCTAAGTTGTTAAACAATTTGTTATTACTTCTCTGCCAGAAGAACTTGGGAAACATCTTAAACAGCAAATTGTACAAAGTGCCCAAGATTCTCACAGAAGAAGCCTCTCTTTTCTTGTGCTACCCAATCCTCTTTCTCCCCTTTCCCCAGACATGCAGTTCGTCTTGGTTTAAAATAGCCTGCCTAGTTATTTTCATTACAACAGCAGCATATCTAGTAAGTCATATGCCTTCAGCAACAGTCAGAGTGAAAGGGGAATTCATTGCCTCATTTATGCGAACAAGATCTTAGTCACTTTTTATAGTAGATAGAATAAATAACACAGTGCTTTCCCATTCCTCTTGCTAGCCCCACAACTGCCATGGGAAGGAGTAAAGGGGGTCATGCCTGTCTCCAAGTTACTTCTCAGGCACTTTGAAGATTATTCCCTTCCCAAAAGTTACCATCCCCTCTCCTTTCCTGGCTCCCTGCTGCCAAAAAGCCATAACTGAATCACTGTGCAGCTCCTTGGCACATCCTCTTTGTTGGCATTTGTCCCTTTCCCCTCTACCCTTTCTATTTTAAATAATACAGAAGTCTTTCAGTTAATAGGGCTGTCAGTCTTTGTCTAGCCTGTATCATACCCAACAAAAAGTGGGATCTGAGTGTCTTTATCCACCTTCATGCCTCCACCATATTATTTCTGAATGCTGCCATACATCACGCACCCAAAAACTTGCTGATAGATTGTCTCCACTGAGGACACCAATCTCCTGATGGCTTACACAGGGCTTGCCACAGCTGAGTTAGGCTGAGATCCTTGGGCACCACATCAGCGCTGGTGATGCTAACAGCAGAACAAAGGCTACTGCACTATGAAGGAAGTTTGAATTTGGTAGCAGTTGTCCCAGCTAGAGGGAAAAATTGCCATGGGGACCCAACAGGTACTTGCAAATCTATTGACTTCACTGGGAAGTATTCCAGTAAATGGGGGAGCCCTGCACCCGCACCAATGGACAGCATAAATACAATACTAGGCAACCTATTTACAGATAAACTACCTCAGGACTGCTTAAAAAAAACCCTAATAATAAAGTAACTATCAAAAGAGAGATGAAAAGAAATAACATGTAGCCAAACCTCAAATGCATGACTCTTGAGAAAACATCACTTTTACGTAGCAGAATACAACTGGCAAAGGGCAAATGCTTGTATATTTATTATTTGGCTGCAAGTAAGCAGACAGTGAAATGAACCTGCCTGTCACTGCCCACCCAGAGCAGAGGACAGATTCAAGCCCTTTGGCAACTTTCCTAGATGGAAAAGAAGAGATCCTCTGCAGCTGAAGAACATACACGCACCACTAATGGACCTTGCCATCTAGCAGCACGATGTTTTGATTTCATATTAGAATTGCTTTAAAATAAGGCCTTTAATTCCTCTATTGTTATACTTTTCTCCCTCAAAGAATGTTTAAAGGACTTAATCAAACTCATTTCCTTAATTTAAAGCGTATCTCTGAAAATGCATTATCCCAGACTGATGGCATCAAAGAGTAAATTAGGAATAAAGCCAAGTGAATAAAAACAAAGATATTTCCTTTCAGTTACTGTGCAGACTTCACAGGCTGCAGAGCATTAGGGTTGCTGAAATACCACTGGCACATTCTTCAAGATCTGTGAATTAGTGCCTTGCTTTGACACCCTTGGCAGAAAGCGAGGACACAATCCCCATTACACTTAGCCTGACAAGGGCTGTGCCGTGATGAGGAGATTTAGATTTAGAACACTAGAAAGTTTCTTCGAGCCATTGCTGTTCAGGTTCTCAGTTTCTGAGACATATTTGTCATAGCAAAGTTCCCCTATTAAAACAAATAAACAAAAATTGATTTGATTTTTATAGCATATGTAACACCCCTTTTCATCTTCTCTCCTTCAACATCAACTGCAGAGAAGCAGCAGATCTTGCAGTCATCCTGGGCCAGGCTGAAGGTCTGTGCAGACTGCTGTCCTGGCCATCTCTGACGGGAGTTGGCCCAGAGCAGTCAATCAGGCAGTAAGGAGCTGAACTGCACTGAAACATAGAGAGAGCTCACACACCTTCCCATAAGGGTAGCAAACCCACATCCTCCTTTTACTGCCTACCACCAGGGACTGTAACACAGGCAGGACAGGGGGTGTTTGGGATCCACAGCTTCTCCAGGGGTTCATCGGAGACCTCAAACCAAGCTGCCCCTGTCCTGCCAGACTAAGGAACAGCTCCTAACCCCTGCCATAGCTGGAGACAAGACACCATTTTAACATTGTGGGCCAGGGCAGAGCACGAAGGGTTACTGCTGAAGTGACTTATGCAACCTTGCTCTCACAGCACCTTCTGGGAAACTGCTCAGCAGACAGGCAGTCGGTGCTGTTACAACAAAGTGGAAGGCTGGGAAGCCTTTCTTCTGCTTTGTGCACTTCAGAGCAAAGCTGGGATGTGCTGGCTGTCAGAGAACACAGGAGCCAGAACCCGTGTACATCTCTTCTCCTTGGCACAGTGCCTTGGGGAAGGAGGCAAGACGGGTTATGCTGTCTGGTCATTTGGCTCACCATCAGTCATCCTCATTAGTAACTTTATCTCCATTATTTCAACTAAAAGGGCAAAGTCCACAAACTTATTATGGCCCGAGAAGCTATGCTGCTTCAATGCCCTGTGCTGCCTTGGTGGCTCCCAGTTTATCCCACAGACCACCAGCATCGGTGCCATCAAGACTGGTGTGCCCTGCCCGCATGTCCCAGCACCAGCTGGAACACAGCGGGAATTGAATGTGCTGATGGGCAGAAAACATATTCTGCAAAGGCCAGAGGAAATCAACTCACCCACAAGACACTGAAAAGCAGTTTCTAGGGCAGGCAGAAAGCTTGGGAACACAAGTAGCACAGTCTGGTAGCTGCAGAGTGGTGAGGGACAGGCAGCTCTGCACAAGCCATGCCTGTTGTAGGCATTTGGCTAGGGGTACCTGTACACCGGGCTGTTGGTCACAGCAGCATCTGAATGCTCCTGCTTGTGAAAGACTTGAAGAAACCCAGTGCTACCTACCATGAAGCCCAGGCCTTCCTGAGCTCCACAAGGGAGGCAGTGGAGTATACCCAACATGGGCGCCCATTTCCCCCAGTCAGAGAGGCTGAGTTTGCTGGTGTGCAGCAGGCAGAGCTGCACAGCCAGGGAGCCCCCACACCACAGCCAAACCCCCCCTATGAAATACCTTTACAAAACACAAGGTGAGAACATGCTTAAGGGTCATTTTGCTTTTTTGAAACTCCAGGCTTCAGAAGTTACCTGCTTTTACTTTGTCCCCTGCTTTGCAAGCCACGCTACTCAGGCTTCCTCCATCTCTCCAGCCTTTCCTCAGGAACCGCCAGGCCTGCAGGCAGTGCTGCAAAGTGAGTAGGGAGGACAGTCACTTGTGGCTGACAGGAGCCAGAGGCTTTTTATGCCCAGCCATGATATCACCATGACAGAGCTCAGCAGTGCTGCAGCCTGACAGAAACGGGCGGCTAGGGGCTTTCTTTTTCTCCCAGCCCATGCCAGAAGAAGGCTTCTCCATGCTCTCCTTCCCACAGCTCAGCAGGAGTTGAACTCCAAAGCCACCACAGGTAAAAAACAGCTAAATGATGAAGGAAAAACTACTGGATCCTTTCCACCATCTCTTACCCTCTGGGAGCCTTTTGCATCTGTAAGGTATTAGCATAAGAAATTACTAATTAACTTTTGCAGCTCCACCGTAACAAAGCAAGCTCATCTGCCTCCTTAGGAGAGGTCATGCCCAGACAACCATCTGGCTGCTTGATTGCTTTAGACACCTCCTGGGATTCTAAAGACAGTGTGGACTCTAGAGCATGAGGAGACAAGTGATTGCTGAGTAGCTATGGGGTGGAGCAGCTTTCAGCTTCCTGTCCTGGGCTGAGCAAGCAGTGCCATGCTTTTGGTGGCTGGGAGAACTGAGGAACTGTGCAAGGAAGAGGGGTGCTTGCGTGACATCCCATCTACTCACACACACGTGCAAAGGAATGCATCCATGTGCACATGGATGTGCACCACACTGGGGCTTCCTGCAGCTTTCCTCTGAAGCAGCACCGCATGCACTGATGGAGACCTCTCCAGAGGTCTGTGTCCATAGAGAGGATGTTCTTAGGACCTCTGAGGGCTTCATCCAAGACATTTGGCCATACTGCTCCAGCAGCTGGACATGGCTGGGCCCTCCTTCTCTCCTGTCCACACCTACAAAACGAGCAGAGATTAATGTCTTTCTTCAAGCCCAAAGCCTCAAGTCACCCTGTGGAGCAGAAGACCCCCAGTGAACGTACTGAAACCACTAGGTCCGCCCAAACCTGATGTGGTGCCATCCCTGTCCCTGGGCAGGCTGGGCACAGCTCTTGGAGGAGGAGCTGAGCAGACAGATGCAGCTCCAGCCCCTGAGGAAAAGCTTCCTCCAAAGCTGTGCCCGCTCAGAGCACTCCCACCCTGGCTATTGTTTTGGGAATGGCTGGAAAATATCAGCAGGGTGCTGGGTGCGGGTGGGGGGTCAGGAAAAAGGAAAAATGGATGATTAGATTTTTTTTTTAAATCAGCCAATAAATTATATTAACTTTTCCATTGACCTTTTGTCGGGTCACATTATCAGACTGGTGAATGTGGTTCATGAAGATAGTATTATGCTCAGATTTCAAACTGTGAAGAAAATGCATCCCAAGCAATATGCCAAAATGGAAACTTCGGTTCTGCCAGAGGGGTGTGCTGCTCATTGCTCTCCTGAGGAAGGCCAGATCCAGCATCTACCACTATAATATATCTTACTGAAAAGGTCTGTTTCCCAGGCAGGCTGGGGATTTCATTAGCTCTGGCTTTGTCAGTGGTGCTGTTTACTGTTTTTTTTCCTTGAGACTGTGGTGGCACTGGAGCTGCCTCCAAAGAGACTGGCTTGCACAGGGTAGCCAAGATCTCCTTCCTGCCTGTGCTTGGCCAGCAAGCCACAGTGCAGACAGATGAGAACAGGCAGCTTCCCTCGGCCAGTGCATGAACACTGTCCTCACATCATGGTGCAGGGCAATGTCCAAAGCATGGGAAGGAAGAGGGTGTGAGGGTGCAGGTACATGTGCTGGGTGCCAGCAAGGGCAAGGGGGGCCACTGGCTATCAGGGCTACCCCAGCCTCAGGCTGAGTCTCCAGGTGCTGGCAGGGACGGCAGCAATGTGCTGCATTGCATTGGCTCTGTATTACAAAGCCAGTGGCAACAGCTCCTTCCACAGCCATGGCATCTTCCAGGACCACTGGCAGGGAGTGTGCCAGCCCGTAGGAGACAGTGTGACCTTGCTGTCCCTGGGCTGTCCTGGTCGTCTAGGCTCAAAGAGCTGCTCTGCCCCTTGGCACATACAGAAGCACCCTCTCACCTCCTGCCTGCCAGCAAGGCCAAAATTAGCCTCCCCTGCGTGTGCGCTGGGTAGAAGAGCCACAATTGTGTCTCAGAACAGCATTATTGTACTCCACAAGCCCTATCTTATCAGGGAAAGGAAAATGGGACTTTGACGAATTGCCTCAGTCACAGCCGGGGTAAGCACATGATTTTCAGTAATCGCCCACCCTGGCCACAGCACTGCCCTGGCCACTATTGTTCCTGGTCCCAGTGCTGTGCCAGGCAGGATCCAGGCAGCCATGACCCTCCCCAGGTCGAAAGAGCATGGGGCCCCGGCCACGATGACTGGCTGTGCCCATACATTGTGTTTGCAGGTGGGGATGCAGGTGAAGCTAGATTGATCCCTTTGTCAGGAGCCTTCAAGTGCTGATAAGGTGACATCACCCACCAGGAGCAGGAACTTGAACTCTTTTGCAAGGGGAGATGGTTATCAGCGGGCTCTGGCAGGGTTCTTCAGCCCTGCAGCTGGAAGCAGAGCCACCCTCCGAGCCTCTGACACGATAGGAAGGGTTTGTTTTGCTTTGCACAGTGGCTGCTCAGATCCTGTCCAACAGCAGTGCAGAGAGCACTTCAAAGCCACTCAGCTTCACGCTGCCATGGCACAGGAGACTGAGCATGGCCAGTGGCCGTCCTCCCCCTGGACATGTAGGCAGTTGAAACAGGAGATGCATTGTTCCCAGTCCTGGGGCAAAGAGCATCACTGCCTGAAGAGCTTATGTCATCTCACTGGGAAGCCCAAAAGTAGCCCACGAGCCCCTCTCCACCTGCAGAGCATCCCTACAGGGAGGAGAGCTGGTCACTCCTGCCATCCCTCCACTCTTCACTGCTGCAAGATCACTGGGAGACCCTCAGCGCTGGGAGGGCCAAAAGAACCTCCTGAGTGACTCCAGGTACCCCACAAACCACACCCTCTGGCAGAGCAAGGAGCAGTGGGTGCTTGGCTCACCTTTGCTGCCAGCCACAGGGCAGGAGAAGATCCAAAAGGCAACTGTAATGGCATCAGAACAGCTGGCATAAGCCCACAAGGATGTCCCATGAGAGAAGCCTGCCCGGCCCACTCAGTTCACCAAGTAACAGCAAAGGGACCAAGCTGGGTGCATGCAGTCAGCCTCACCTTATGACTGCTTGTGAAACATGTGGCTGCAGCAGGACTGGCTGGGCAGCACTGCTGGGAACACTCCAGTGTGCTCTGCACTGGGAAGAGTTCTTCATGCCCCCACATGGCTGTGGTTGCTGTGGGGTGATCCCCATCAGAGGTGCTGGTGGCAGAGGTAGCTCCCCAAATAGCCCAGCAGAAGCAACCAGTGAAGGCTACAGGGAGTGGGGAGAGAGGTTACAGCAAACCACACTGCACAGATGTGCAACACCTGCCCAGTGTTATGGTGCTTTGTGCTGTGTTTTGCCCTGCTGCCAGGTCCTGCTTCCCTAGGCAGCACAAAGAGAAGCACTGCAAGTGTCACGACGATCCAACCAAACCTGCTGCTATTCTGACTCCTGCACTTCTCCCAGTGCCTACAGCTCAGCCCTCCCCTTTCCAGAGCCATCAGCTTGAAAACAAAGAGGAAAAAACCCAGGTGGACTGAGTACAAGATCTGAAAGGACTGAGACACTGATCTCTCCTCACTGCACCCCAGGACAAAGAGCAAGTGCAGCCACTGGAGAGCTGCAAACCACAGTAATGTGTGATGTACTTGAGTCCCAGGCCCCCCCTGCACAGCTTCTCCTTTCACTTGGGGCCCTGCAGCCTGCAACATCCCTTCTCACAGCCTGAACTAACACCATCACACCCCTTCACAGCTCCCATCGTGGGACCCCAAACCAGAAGGGAGCAGAACACAGTGCCAGTCCTGCTGTTGTCTGAAGTTCGTCTGTTAACGACAGGACCCCGAGGCAGCCCTTGGGGCACAGCAGAGGCTCACCTCTGAGCAGGGCAGCATAGGGTGACATCCTGCAGCCAGCCCTGCCGCTCCCAGTGGCCACAGCCCCGGGTGCTTCCTGAGCCAGAGGGGCTGCCCTGGCCTGTCTCCCTGAACTCCTCTCATCATTCATCCCAGCCCTGCTGCCTGAAATAGCACACATTGATTTCCACAGTTAATTTGCACCTCCTCTGAGCCTGTAGGCTGTAATCTGAGCTTGTCTGCCAGCTTCATTTCAGAGCTCCCTGTGCTTGTACTCTGAGACGCAGCAGAGGTACTTGTCCTTTCCTCTGCTGCCCTGATGGTACCCACCCCATTACATCCTCTCTTTGGAACAGGACACCTTCAGAGGCTCACCTCCATCCTTCCTCAGATACCGTCTGTGCAACTTGCTCCTCTTATTGTGGCCTATGTAGCTCCGGGTGCTTTGAGGGATGCCCGGCTCTGTACACACACCAGCATTGCACAGACTCACTTGCAGCTTTTGCCCTGGCAGCTCCCACACAGTGTTGTGCCCCCAGGACCAGCCTCCTCTATGGCTGGAGCTAATCCTGCTCCCAGCCCTGCCGTACGGACACACTCTCTGTCCCTGTCCCCACCACTCTGACATGTAATATAAGCTGTCACTCTGACCCCAGCCACTCAGCAGTGTTAGACCCTTTCAACACATTCTGGTACCAGCTTTGGGATGTTCATACACCCAACTATTATGTATCATTAGCAAATGTTGTGGCCTCACTTTTCTCTGCTCTTCCAGAGCATTTAAAGTGAGATTTCTCCTGTCAGTGTGTAAATGAAGGACATGTAGGATGGAGTAGGCCAGGTTCCCTATTGCAGAGAACTGCAGACATGCTGCCTGTGCCCCACTGGCTCAGGAGATCCTGGCTCATGCTGACATCCTCCTGTGCTTTAGAAAGCAGCTGAGGTGCCCACTCCACTGTCTGCAGCGGGGACTTTTGTTTCACTTTGGGTTATCTTATCGCCATAGGAAAGGCAATACAGCAGAAGAATTTCCTTTCCTTTCTGTTTCCAGCCTTTCCATTGTCTGGCGTCTGGATTTCTGAGCCTTGCCACTCAGCAATTCACTCAGACCCTTGGAAACATGAATACAGGCACTTCT
This sequence comes from Psittacus erithacus, assembly GCA_009867235.2. Classification (NCBI taxonomy): domain Eukaryota; kingdom Metazoa; phylum Chordata; class Aves; order Psittaciformes; family Psittacidae; genus Psittacus; species Psittacus erithacus. The sequence continues at coordinate 687 of WYDI02165753.1, read as the reverse complement.
TACCAGCAGGAGCTCTGCAAAGGCTCCTTTTGCTGCTGCAGGCAGACCAGGCAGCATCTGACCACCCCAGGGCCCCATCTTCACCTGGCTAAGCCTCACCCTGTTACGGAGCTGTGCATTTCCCACTGCCTAAAGCAGGTTCCAGCTCAGCCATTCACCTGGAGGGATGGCAGTGCCAGGCAACATTGCTTGATGAGGTTTGACTATGGCATTAAAAAGTCATGGTCTCTCATTTCTTTCCTCGTTCCAGCTTATTCAGCCAGAGCAATGCCCAGAGACCAGCGCAGGACACATGCCCTTGGGAAGGAGGGTCAGCTACAAGCCACCAGCACCTTGGAAAAGACTGTGGGAGACACCATCAACCCAGGGCTATACCAAAGGCTTTTTTCCTGATGTACTCCTTGTAGAAGCTACCACCACCCATCCCAGGGCAAAGAGCTAAGCTCAGCTGCAGGGAGCAAACTGGCCCCAGTTGTGCTCCTCACTGCTCTCCTGTGCGGGAAACTTCTCCTCCCCTGTCCTCCTGTCGTGGTTTAAGCCTGCCACACAGCCCACTCACTGCCCCCCCCCTCCTCCCTCGGCTCCCGGAGGGATGGGGAAGAGAATCGAGAGAATACAACTCCCACGGGTTGAGATAAGAACAGTCTATTAACTAAGGTATAACACAAATCACTACTGCTACCACCA